>CAJUWN010001502.1:0-88915 GCA_910589765.1 Avena atlantica | reverse complement strand
AATTTGCCGCTCTCAGGTTTTTCGCCGGGGTACTGTACCTCGGCAAACCCAAATCGCCTGATTCGGCTCTGTGAGCTTCATGCTCTTTGTTAATATCATTCATGAGGTTCTTTCCTCTTAATCTCAGTTCGTCCACCCGCTCGGGTGCGATATCAAGCTTATTATCTTTTGCATATTCTCTAAGGGTCCTGTTCAAGGATTCCCGCAGGGCTGATACTTTTTTGGCTCTACCAGCACCTTTGCCTGGTTTCCTCTAACTCTGCCTGAGCATTTGCCGATCAAGTATTGGCGCTACAGGTGTGGTTAAGTTCTCTATAGTTGCCTGAAGAATGTTCTCTGGTCTCTCCAGAGGTGGTCCTCTCACTCTTGGTGCCTTTGGGGTGGTGTCATGTAGCTCGGCCGGTTTGTCACTGGCGGAATTACCTCGGCGGTTTGCAGTGTGATCTGCTTGGGCGGACCCTGTGCGCCTGCGGCGGGTTCTCTGCTTGACCCGGCTAATGCTGCTCCCGCCTGAGTCCCTGCTGCGACCATCACCTCGACACTGCCTGCCAGATGCTCTCCTGATGGACAGCTCGCCGCGCTTCGAGGTGGTTCCCCTGCAACAACAACTTGGTGAGGATAAATGTCGGTGATGTCGACGCCGACGTAGACCCTGTGCTCGCCCAGGCCAATGAAGATCCCTTGCGAGGGGGGTTTCCCCCTGAAGCTCCCTGCATTGTCTCTGACATAGTCGCAGAGACCAAATCTCTGGACCAAGCCAGAAACAACGCGCTCGCCCGGTGTTGATGAAGTTTCCCGTCCGGATCGCAACTCCAGCTAGCACCGCTGCTGGCCCCACGGTGGGCGCCAACTGTCGTGGTTGTAGCACGGCAGATGCCATGGGTAGGCTAAAGTATGGGGCCAATGGATGCTAGTGGGATCTGGGGAGGGAAGATGCAACTGTCTTTACACTCGAGCTGCCAAAGTGATGAACTTTATTTCTCTCTTGATGGGTTACAAGTGCTCCTTGAGCTGTTTACGGGGGGACAATGTGAATCTCCCCAGCCTAACGGTGCCCCTTCAATCCATCCCGCCCTCAGGTTCCAAACCTCCCCTTATAAAGGGGTACCTTGGGTGCCCTTAGGGCTGACGAGGCAAGCATATTCGTGGAATATGCTTGTCTCAAAATAGTAGTTCGGCGCGCCGCTTTCCCTGTCCCCCTCTTACTGCGGTAAGTTTCCAGAGGGCCCTGCTGCGTGCCTCGGGCTTCTGGACCGTCACCTCCGTGACCTCCTTCTGCCCCTCTGACGCCCTGCACATTTGTCTTTAGTCTTTGGCTCTGCCCAGATTCCAAGACTGGGGTTTGACTTGGGCTTCTCCTTCTCCTGCAAGCTTCGTATGATTCGGCCTTTCCTCGTATAACTCGGCCTGTCCTTCACCTGCATCAGAATCATAGGGGCCGACCCTGACCGAGTTACTACTTACCTCGGCCCGGTAGCGGTCGTGCCTCTTCCTATCTTGGCCGACCTTTACAAGACTCGGCCGGCCTGAAATATAACTCGGAAACTGGACGGGGGATAATCTCTTCGTCTTTCCCCGTCCTTACCCTATCCGGGGTTACCTCCCCAACACGATGTATGCGGACCGATGAGTGTTTCGACGTACGGTGGATATCGCTATTTTCTCACTTTACCGATGACTTAAGTAGATATGGGTATATCTATTTAATGAAACATAAATCTGAAACATTTGAAAAGTTCAAGGAATTTCAAAATGAAGTGGAGAACCATCGTAACAGAAAGATTAAGTTTCTACGATCCGATCGTGGAGGTGAATATTTGAGTTATGATTTTCTCACGCATCTTAAAGCAAGCGGAATCATTTCGCAACTCACGCCACCCGGAACACCACAGCGCAATGGTGTGTCTGAACGCCGGAATCGAACCCTATTAGATATGGTCTGATCAATGATGTCTCTTACTGATTTGCCGTTATCATTTTGGGGTTATGCATTAGAAACCGCTGCATTCACTTTAAATAGGGCTCCATCTAAATCCGTTGAGACGACACCGCATGAACTGTGGTTTGGTGCTAAACCTAAGTTGTCGTTTCTTAAAGTTTGGGGATGCGAAGCTTACGTCAAGAAGTTGATGCCGGACAAGCTCGAACCCAAAGCGGAGAAATGCGTCTTCATAGGATACCCTAAGGAAACTATTGGGTATACCTTCTATCATAGAACCGAAGGCAAAGTGTTTGTCGCAAAGAACGGTTCCTTTCTTGAGAAGGAGTTTCTCTCAAAAGAAGTGAGTGGGAGGAAAGTAGAGCTAGACGAGGTTATTAAACCTTCTCTTGAGTTGGAGAGTAGCGCAGCACCTGAAATTGTTCCAGTGCCGCCTGCACCAACGATAGAGGAAGCTAATGACAAGGATCATGAAGCTTTGGACGATGCTGCTACTGAACGTCGCAGGTCGACAAGGTCGTGTGCCACTCCTGAGTGGTACGGCAACCCTGTCTTGACTTTCTTGTTGGTAGAAGATAGTGAACCTACGAACTATGAGGAAGCGATGATGAGCCCGGACTCTGAGAAATGGCTAGAAGCCATGAAATCCGAATTGGGATCCATGAGCGAAAACCAAGTATGGACTTTGGTGGACCCTCCTAACGACCGAAAGGCCGTTGAGTGCAAATGGATCTTCAAGAAGAAAACAGACGCGGATGGTAATGTTACCGTCTATAAAGCACGGCTTGTCGCGAAAGGTTTTCGACAAGTTCAAGGTGTTGACTACGATGAGAATTTCTCTCCCGTAGCGATGTTTAAGTCCATTCGGATTTTATTAGCAATTACTGCGTTTCATGATTATGAAATATGGCAGATGGATGTCAAGACTGTGTTCCTCAATGGAAACATTGATGAAGAGTTGTATATGATGCAACCCGAAGGTTTTGTCGATCCTAAGGATGCTGATAAAGTATGCAAACTTCAGCGTTCTATTTATGGACTGAAGCAAGCATCTCGGAGTTGGAACCTTCGTTTTGATCAAGTGATCAAGAGCTTTGGATTTGTTCCAAATTGCTACGAAGCTTGTATCTACAAGAAAGTGAGTGGGAGCTCGGTGACATTTCTGGTACTATATGTGGATGACATATTGATTATTGGAAATGACATCAACATGCTTAACGATGTGAAGAGTTATTTGAACAAGTGTTTTTCAATGAAAGACCTAGGTGAAGCTGCTTATATATTGGGCATCAAAATCTATAGAGATAGACAAAGACGCCTGATAGCTTTAAGCCAGAGTACATACCTAGACAAAGTTCTGAAAAGGTTCAGAATGGATAAGGCAAAGAAAGGTTCAGTGCCTATGTTGTCAGGTAAGATATTGAGCAAGGCTCAGTGTCCAGCTACGGTAAATGATAGGGAAGCTATGAGCAAAGTGCCTTATGCCTCGGCCATAGGTTCCATCATGTATGCCATGTTGCGTACTAGACCGGATGTGTCCAATGCTCTTAGTTTGACGAGCAGGTATCAAAGTGATCCAGGAGTGGAACACTGGACAGCCGTGAAGAACATCCTAAAGTACCTAAATAGGACTAAAGAAATGTTCTTAGTCTATGGGGGTGATGAACAGCTTGTCGTAAAAGGTTACGTCGATGCTAGTTTTGACACCGACAAGGATGATTCTAAATCTCAGACAGGATACATGTATATTTTGAATGGAGGAGCTGTGAGCTGGAGAAGCTGCAAGCAAAGCGTGATCGCGAGATCTACAGTAGAAGCGGAATACATGGCTGCTGCAGAAGCGTCAAGTGAAGGATTTTGGATCAGGAACTTCATCACTGAGCTTGGCGTGGTTCCAAGTGCATTGGACCCACTGGAGATATTGTGTGACAACACTGGCGCCATAGCACTCGCTAAGGAACCAAGATATCATCCAAAGACCAAGCATATCAACCGCAAGTTTCATATAATCCGAGATTATATAGCAGATGGAGATCTGAAGATTAGCAAAGTACATACAGATCTGAATGTCGCAGATCCATTGACTAAACCTCTTCCACGTGTAAAACATGATCAACACCTCAGTGCCATGGGTGTGAGATTGTTGCCAAATGTAAACTAGATTATTGACTCTAGTGCAAGTGGGAGACTATTGGAATTATGCCCTAGAGGCAATAATAAAGATGTTATTATTATAATTCTTGTTCATGATAATGTTTATATTCCATGCTAGAATTGTATTAAGCGGAAACTTTAATACTTGTGTGGTTTGTGAACAACACCGTGTCCCTAGTACGCCTCTATGGACTAGCTCATTGATTAATGATGGTTAAGGTTTCCTAACCATGGACATGAGTTGTCGATTAATAATGAGATCATATCATTGGGAGAATGATATGATGGACAGACCCAAACTAAGCGAAGCAATTAGATCGTGTCATCGTGTTCGTCTTTGCGAAGCTTTTCTTATGTCAAATATTGTATTCCTTAGACCATGAGATAATACAACTCCCTGGTATCGGAAGAAAGCTTTGAGGTCATCAAATGTCATCCTATGAGAGGGTGATCATAAAGGTGTCTCTCAGGTGATCAGAAAGTATTTGTTGGGTTGTATGTATCGAGATGGGATTTGTCCCTCCCAAGTCAGAGAGATATACTTCGGGCCCACTCGGTAATCGATATCAACACCGCTTGCAAGCATGTGGTTAAGGAGTTAATCACAAAGTGATATCGGATTATGGAACGAGTAAAGTACTTGCTGTGAACGAGATTGAACTAGGTATGACGGTACCGACGATCAAATCTCGGGCAAGTAAAATATCGCGAGACGAAGGGAATATATATATGGGATTGATTGAATCCTGGCATCGTGGTTCATCCGATATGATCATCGATGAATGTGTGGGAGTCAATATGGGTTTCCAGACCCCTCTGTTGATTATTGATAGAAGATCATGTCTGCATATTCTCGAACCCGCAGGGTCACACACTTAACGTGTCTCGATGCTAGGATAGGTTGGATAATTGGTTTATGAGTTTTTGTTCGGAGTCTCGGATGGGATCCGGGACATCACGAGAGGTTCCGGAGTGGTCCGGAGAATAAGATTCATATAAGGCAGTGCAGTTTTTGGAGTTCGGAATTGTTCCGGGTTAATCGGTATTGTACCGGAAGATTCTAGAACCTTCCGGAAGGGGACCAACGTGGCCCCACCTTCCGGGAGGGGGCATGGGCCTATGAGGGAGTGCCCTGGCCGCATTGGGCCAGGGGCACAAGGCCCCATAGGGCCCAGCCGGCCAAAGAGGGTTTAAACCCTAGATAGAGCTTCTAGAAGGGGGGGTTTCCCTGCCCCCCACTCCTCCTCCTTTGGGGCCGCCGGTTTTGGACTTGGGGGAGGGGCTAGGGCTGCGCCCCACCCCTCTATATGAAGAGGGCTGGGGGCACACCACCCCCGACACACCTTCCCCTCCAAAGCTAGCCGCCCTGCTGCCCTCCTCTCTCTCTCGCTCCCGACTGCGTGTAGGCGAAGCCGTGCTGCAGAAACTCTCCACCATATACACCACGCCATCGTGTTGTAGATCCAATCCTTCTCTCCACCATACTTGCTGGACCGAGAAGGAGGAGACGTCGAGGTGTTGCACGTGTGCATCTCACAGAGGCACCGCCACTTGTGGTGCTAGATCGGATCGGATCGCGAGGAGGAGAAGCGAGTACGACTACATCACCCACGTTCCGATGAACGTTCCGCTGTGCGAATCTTCAAGGGTATGAAGATCTAATCCAATCTCTCTCGTTGTTTGCATCTCCTAGATTAGATCTTGGCTTTCCCTCTGTTCGCATCCGTAGAAAATTTTGATTTACTATGCCGCGAAACCCTTCAGCCCCTCCCTCTCATAAATAGAGGGGGGTGGCTGCCCCAAACAACACAAGTTCAAAGCCCTCTCCATGAGCCGCCGCCGCCAACCCGCGTCGCCGCCGCCCGCCGCCAGCGCCGCCACTCGCCGCCGCTGGTCCGTCGCCGCCGCCCTAGCCGTCGTCGACACCTCCTCCTCCCGAATCTCTAAACTCTAGTTTTTCGGGAAACCCTAATCCACCATAACACGCATCCGGCTTAGTCGAACCCCTGCGGGATCTTCCCTCTACTTCCGACACCACGCCGTCGTGCTAATGGAATCACGAGGGAGAACTACAACCTCCGCTGCCTGCTGGAACAAGGGAGAGGAAGGTCTTCATCGAGTACCGAACGTTTGACCGACTGCGGAAGCGCTGCCGGAACGCAGCACCAGAAGGATCGTCTATGCGATCTTGAGATCGGCAAGTGTACGACTACATCACCCACGAGAATCTGCTCTTGTTAACCGCTTTGGAATCTTCGAGGCTGAGTTCTTCTATCGACTCGTTGCTACAATCTAGTAGATAGATCTTGGCTTGTTTGTGTGCATGCGGTGGAAATTTTTTGTTTTCCATGCTACGAACCCCTACATATAAAAGAGGACACGAGGGGAAGAAGAACAACTCACCTATGGTCCTTACTGAAGAGTAGAAGAGGAAGCAGAGGAGGCCGACGAACACGGCGGCACGAGGATCACCCCCAAGGGGGCGCTGCGACCCATACCACGCCGATGCGGCGATCATAGCCACGCCTGGGGGCGAGGAGCATCACCACGACACACGACATCAGCACCAACGCCACCCCAAACCCTAGGATTCGGAATGGAATCGATATTGCCACAGGAGGGCTCCAGGTCCAAATCGAATTGGACAGAATGGTGAAGTAGGGATGACAACCACCCTATGCACCACAGCGGCGGCCAGGAAGGTCCACGGCGGTGTGAATCGCCGGCGGTAGCATCGCTGACCACGGGGTCGGTGGAGGAGAAGAAGAGAGGTGAGACCGAGGGAGATACAGAGGGTGAGTTCGGCTGGTTGGGCCAAGAACCCTTCGGGGTGTTGTTTTGACTTTGCCCTACTGGTCCACAAGGGCCCAATAAACCCAAACAGTCAGCCCAAATCACTTAAATCATGTTTTAATAAATGGAAAAGGACCAAAATGCCCCTGAACTTAAATAAATTCTAGAAAATAAAATAAAAATCCAAAAATTATATATTTTTGTATTCACAATAATCCAAACTATCCAAATAAATTAAGAAATAAAATTTTAGACATATAAAAGTTATTAAGAATTTTGTAATATAGATATTCCTTATGGAATTTTATAAAATTATTGAAAGATGATAAAAATAAATAAAAATCACTTTCACTATATATTAATATTGTAGTATTTTAAAAAAATACTAAGCAAATAGTTAATTTCAAATTTTAGCATTTAATGATAATTCTTAAAGGAATTATTAAGTAAATAAAATGCAAATAAATTAAAATAAAATAAATGAATAAAATATTCAATAAATATTAAGAAATAATATTTATAAATTCTTTATCATTAAAAGAATTTTTAGAATTTAAATAAATAGGGGAGAATACATATAAAGTTAAATAATGCATTACATTACTTTTGCATAATCATTTTGCTTCTTTAAATATTGTCCTTACCGGGCAATAATGATGTTTTTGTAGACATAGAAGCTCAAGGTCCAGTGCAAGCATCGGACTTCAATACCTTGCAATCACAAGGCAAGTTCATCACTTTCTCATGTCCTTTGAAGAGTTTTTATCAAAGTATTTGTGAATTGTGTGTTATCATCTGAATTATAGAAAAATAAAACATTATTTTCTCAAGATACTAAATCTTAGATATCATCCTAAGTGATGATATGATGGAGCAATAGAACTTAGGGTTCTAATTGCAATAATGATGAACAATTAGGGATTAATAACCCATGACATCAGTGATTCTAGCGTCGTATATTACGCGTTAACCATGAGATTTGGAATGGGACGGAGAAGTCAGATGTATCCTTTTCCTCTTGTATGGAGGCAAGACGACCTTAACGTGACATTGCGATCCCTTGTGCGGATCCAACATATGGGTGGGCACCCTTACGCCCCACACTTTTGGTGTCTAGATTATCCATGAATGGTGTTTAGGGATATAGTCCATGTAAATGGTACTATTCCGGGCATCACCAGGTCATAGAGTCTTCGGGAACTCATCAGGGTTTTAGCCTGCCCGAAAGGGGGCTTAACGGAGGTGAGCCAGCCCCGAAGGATCGTGCAGACATATGAGGTCACGGAGAGGGCAGTGATTGGCTTGGACCAACTACTGGGACCCACCTCATGGAATTGTGGACGGGAAAGTACGCCCGGTTGTGCAACAAGGAGTTGATCTCTCATGGGAAAAGTAATGCACCTCTACAGAGTGTAAGAATTGTAACTTGTTACTCGCTGTTCCGGGAAGGAGCTACGAACGCGGCAGGAAAGGAACTCCATGAAAGTTCTGATCAACCTGTGAAGGCTGATGGTCATAGATTTTTATAATAAAATCAACCTTTGAAGAAAGATTTACGAAAATTCCATAGTGCCAAATACTGATAGTCCGAGGTGGTAGATAGAGCATCAAACTTCCTACCTTGCATATAATGAATTTGCTGGGTAACGCTGTTACTCATCCTTTCCTTTGAATCCTTGCTTAGACTCTAAGAATCCCGAAGATACTCCAATGTATGCATCTGAGAGTCAAGAGGAGGTCTTCTATGAAGAGCCCAACCTATATGGAGCCATAGAAGGGGAGTACTACGACATCGTCTACGAAGGAGAGTTCCAAGAGTCTAAATAATTACTGTAGTTCTAGTATCCACTTGAGCCGAGCAACATGAACAATATATAGAAATAAGTTGTTGAGCTCAATTTGGAGTTTAAGTTTTAAATTTGAACCTTTCGCTAAAACACTTATATTTTGGTTTGTATGTTGAATCTTTGGGAAGTCTTGAACTTCCAATATTGTAATAATAATAACGTGTGTAAGTTTGTAATATGGACCCGCAATATTTCTGTTGTACCACTCCGAGGGATGTGATATTTACGGAACGGTGTTCTGTGGATGTCATGTCAACGAGTATAGTGTACTACACATGCAGTGGTATGCTGGGTCACCGTAGTTGGTATCAGAGCAAATTTCTTTGACCTTAGGTTGGAAACCTAGTAAGGGTATTACCTGTAGGAGAGTGTAGCAATGATAAAGAATTCTCTAAAAATAAATATAATGGGTATTCAAATGAGAATATTTTGTTATATGTTTTAGTGCGATAATTCTTTGTTATGATGCAATATATTATTGGTTACTAATAAAAATTATTTTCCTGATATACAGAGCTATGGCACCAAAGTTTCCAAAACAGACTTTGGTAAGCAAAGAAGAGACTATGGATGATTATCAAGGATCATTCACGGACCAACTTCGTCAACTTTTAAAGATTTTTAGTTGTCCAACTAGAATTCCAGTGAACACCATAACCTATTATGATGGTCGCATGTTATCTAAGTATCATGTGAGTATCCAACTCCCAGAGGATCTTGTATTATATCACGATCTACCTATAGGTGAAGGTAGGAGTCACTTAGCAGCCTATCATTTTGCTATTGTGGAGGCGATAGCTAATATCCGGGAGCATAAAGCCAAGGAGTTAGAAGGTAGCACATTTTCTGTGATACCTCATGATTATATAGACTCGGAGCCTATACCGGATCATCTTACTTTAGTTAAGAAGCATCCTAAGTTAGCTTCCAAGTTTATGGATAGATATCGAACACTCGTTGCGTCTTTTTATAAGACACATCAAGTGATTGTCGAAGATAAAAATGACATGTTAGAGGATCTAACTGATCCGGAAAGGAGGAAGCAGTTAGCATTCCAGTTGGAAAAGGAGGCAAGTAGTAGTGCAAAACCTATCTTTAAGGATATACCTATAGATCCTGAATCTTTTATACCATATCCTTATTCACCAAGGCCTGAACCTATATATGATCCTACTATGGATATGAGGTATGCAGTACCACAGGGTTCAGAGGAAGGTTCTGATTCAGAACTTCCTATTGAGAATTCTAATGGCTGGAGGAGGGATCATATGAAGGATCTCATGAACACCATATGTCCATAGATGGTTCTGACAGAAATGTTGGACAATCTAGCTGGATGGGTGCAAGAATTAACCCTAGTAGTAGTAGAAATGCCATGTTCATAAATAATCAGGATGAAGAAGAAGTCCTGAGGAGAGAATGTTTGGATCATCAACACCTTCTTCAAACCCAGGGAATATACATTATCCGGTGTTTAACTATCTTGCCCAAAGGAGCACCTGGGGATCATCAGGATCTGTGTATTCTGTTGACAACTCAACGAATGAAGCTCAGGAGATGCAAGCGAGAGATAATGTTGAATATGTTTCTGAAGACTTTTTAGCTGAGATGGAGGGAGTCAATGCGCTCAGGTTGAGTAATGACTCAAGTCCTGACACTTCAGATACTGAGTATGTTCCTTCTGGAAGGCCATTTGTTCCACAAACTGTGGGACGAACGTCACGTCATCACGGTTGGACATCAGGCATGTATGATGAGCATAGTTACTACTAGAAGTAGGCAACTATTTAGAGGTATCGAGTATTGTATTTTGTAATCCAAAAAATAAGGTAGTAGATAAATAAGGTATTGTATGATTATACCTATATGGTATATGTTGTAATGACTTTGTATTATTATGATATTATGTATAATATGTGTAATGCATATTTGGATTTTCTTTGGATCTTCATTGTGTGACTAGTTCTGTGCATAAAGTCGAGCTCAGAACACATGTGCATGATGTAATTATGAGTATTCGCTTTATGTTGCAGGACTAGAGGGTCATGGATACGGGTATAGAAATCGAAGCTGGACAGCAGCGGATGGAACGTGAGGCCAAAGAGAAGGCCGATGCAGATGTAGCAAATCAGGGAGCATTACCACCACCACCAATGAGGCCGTTAATGGAGCGGAACTTTATGCAGTGCATGCAAATGATGCAAGAGACCCAGAACAAGTTCATGGAGGAATTTCTGGGACGAGCAAATCAGAGGGCACCTAAAGGTGGAGGAGTAAGTCTTTCTGACTTCCAGAATGCAAGGCCGTTACCTTCTGCATCAGCCCTTGAACCAATGGATGCAGAAGATTGGTTAGCAAATACAGAAAGAAATCTGAAGACTGTATGTTGCAATGAGGAGGAGAAATTGAGGTATGCAACTCATCTTCTGACAGGACCTGCAGCATCATGGTGGTCGAATCAGTTGGCCATGCAACAACCAGGAAGGGAGTACACCTGGGAGGAGTTTAAACAGAGATTCCATGAATATCATGTTCCAGAGAGTGTTATGGAGTTGAAGCAGAGAGAATTTGAGGAGCTGCAGCAGGGATATACTAGTGTTATGAAGTATATCCGAGAGTTTATTCAACTATCTCGTTATGCTGAAGAAGAAGTTAATACAGAGGAAAAGAGGAAGAAACGTTTCCTGCGTGGATTAAATCCATTTGTGAGGATGCAGTTGAGGTTGGCTAATAAGAAAACTTATCAGCAGTTGCTAGATGCAACTATTACCTTCGAAGATGACTACAAAAATGTCCAAGAGGATAGAAAGAACAGAGCTAAGAAGGAAACCAAGAGGATACAAGCAAGCAAGCCCAAGCCCAATCTGGAATTCAAACCAAGGAATATGCCCTATAACAACAACAATTCCAATCGGAGTGCAAATCCAAACGTAAAGAATATTATATGTCACAATTGCAAACTCCCAGGGCATATGAGCAGGGATTGCCCAAAACCAGTAATTGTATGCCATGCTTGTGGTCAGAGAGGTCACTTCAAGCCCAATTGTCCAAGCAAACCACAAGGAGGTTGGCCGGTTCGAGATGGAAGGCAAGACAATGGAGGAACTGGACAACCCAATAAAGGAGTAAATAATGGCAAGAGGAATAAACCTACCGAGAAGCTGAACTGTGCAACCCTCGAGGAGGTGGATAATTCGGAGCATGCAGTGATAGGTACGCTCAATATCCTTACCAATCCCGGCAAAGTTCTATTTGATACTGGTGCAACTACTTCATTCATTTCTGAAGAATTATGTGATAAGTTCGGGATTAGAAGGGCAACGTTAGAAAACCCTATGACCGTAGTTACGACAGGGGTGAATGTGATTGTACGCCAAATTAAACAAGATCAGGTTATCTCGATATGTGGTTGTACATACTTTGCAGACCTTTATGTGATTCCTTTGAAGGGAATTGCAGTAGTGCTGGGGATGGACTGGATGATGGAACATGAGCTCAGATAAATTGTGAGGAGAAAACTGTCTCAATCAAAACTCCAAGTGGAGCAAGGATAGTTTACCAAGAAGATAAGCACAGTCATATCATGGTGGATCTGCAGTTGAACTCGATGAAAGAGGTCAAATTGGAAGATATTCCTATAGTAAATGAATTTTAAGATGTTTTTCCAGCAGAGCTACCTGGAATGCCACCAGATCGGGAGATAGAATTGATATAATTCCTGGTACAACACCAATAGCTCAAGCACCATATAAGATGGGACCAAAAGAATTAAAAGAACTCAAAGAGCAAATTGATGAATTAGCTAGAAAAGGGTTTATCCAGGAAAGTGTACCCCATTGGGAACACCAGTAATCTTTGTGGATAAGAGGGATGGTGGAAGAAGGATGTGTGGAGATTATAGAAATCTGAACAACGTTACTATCAAGAATAAATATCCTTTACCAAGGATTCAAGATTTGTTTGATCAAGTGAAAGGATCCGGGGTATTTTCAAAGATTGACTTAAGATCTAGATACCATCAAATAAAAATCAAACCTGAAGATGTTCCAAAGACAGCATTTGTCTCAAGATATGCACACCATGAATACCTGGTAGTACCATTTGGTTTAACCAATGCACCAACAATATTCATGAATCTGATGAACAAAATCTTCATGCCATATTTGGATAAGTTCGTCATAGTATTTATTGATGATATTCTGATATATTCCAAGGATAAGGAAGAGCATGCTGATCATTTGAGAATAGCATTGCAGACTCTAAGGGAACATAAACTGTATGCTAAGTTCAGTAAGTGTGAATTTTGGCTAGATGAGGTAGAATTCCTCGGCCATGTGATCAGTAAAGATGGAATTGCTGTAAATCCATCTAAAGTTCAGTCAGTACTAGAGTGGACTACACCAACCAATGTGAAACAAATTCGAGGTTTCTTGGGGATGGCTGGTTATTATCGGAGATTCATTGAAGGTTTCTCCAAAATAGCTGGACCAATGACCAAATTGTTAAGAAAGAATACACCATTCAACTGGGATGAGAAATGTGAAGCGAGTTTTCAGGAATTGAAGACCAGGTTAACCACAGCTCCAATCTTAGCAGTTTCAGAAACAGGGAAAGACTTTACAGTTTATTGTGATGCATCTAAAGAAGGATTAGGTTGTGTGTTAATGCAAGATCCAAAAGTAATTGCTTATGGTTCAAGACAACTGAAACCACATGAAGTCAACTATCCAACTCATGATTTAGAGTTAGCAGCAGTGATTTTTGCGCTAAAAAGATGGAGGCATTTTCTTTATGGAGCCAGATGTGAGTTATACACTGACCATAAAAGTATTAAATATTTCTTCACTCAAAAGGAGTTGAATATGAGGCAGAAGCGTTGGTTGGAACTAATCAAAGATTATGATTTAACAATCAACTATACTCCAGGGAAAGCAAATGTTGTAGCTGATGCTTTAAGACAAAAAAATGTTGTAGCGGAAAGAGTGCAGACATTCAGCCTAGCAATCGGGAGCTACCAAAAGAGTTACAAATGGACTTGGGAAGATTAGAGCTTCAATTCATTAGAACAGAGGTTCTTGGAGGATTAGCTACTATGCAAGTAGTTGTAGAGAAGGATAGTGATCTTTAGCACGAAATTTTTAGACATCAAGCAGAAGATCCTTTCATTGCGGAGGAAATTCGGAGGATTTCTCAAGGATAAAGATCCGTTTTTCGCCTTGGAGATTATGATTCATTGTGGTTCCAAGATCGTCTTTGTGTTCCATGGGTGATTGAGATTCGAGATATCATACTCAGAGAAGCACATGAAACACCATATTCTATACATCCAGGCAGTACTAAGATGTATATGGACTTGAAAGAACTATTCTGGTGGAATAACATGAAAAGGGACATTGCTAAATATGTATCTGAATGCCATACTTGCCAAAGGGTGAAGGCTGAACATCAAAGTCCGGCAGGACCATTACAACCTTTGGAAATTCCCGAATGGAAGTGGGAGGAAATAGGAATGGACTTCATCACAGGATTGCCCATGACACCTAAAAGGAAGGACATGATCTGGGTAATTATGGACAGACTCACTAAAAGTGCACATTTTATTCCGGTAAATCAGAAAGATAATGCCGAGAAGTTAGTAGAAGTTTACATCAAAGAGATAGTAAGTAAGCATGGAGTGCCCAAAAAGATCGTAACTGATATGGGATCAGTGTTTACTTCAGCATTTTGGAAGCAATTACATGAAGCACTTGGTTCCAAATTAGATTTCAGCACAACTTATCATCCAGAGATAGGAGGTCAAACAAAGAGAATAAATCAGATACTGGAAGACATGTTAAGAGCTTGTGCATTAGATTTTGGCGGTACATGGGAAGATCATCTACCTTTGGCAGAATTTTCCTACAATAATAGCTATCAGAGTAGTCTGAAGGCAGCTCCATATCAGGTTCTGTATGGAAGGAAGTGTAGATCACCAATATGTTGGTATGAGCCTGGAAGCAGCAAGGAATTTGCGCCAGACTATATCAAGGAAAAACAAGATATCATTGATAAGATCAAGGATAGACTAAAAATAGCTCAAAGCAGGCAGAAAAGTTATGCTGATCAAAGTCGAAGATCATGGCATCCAGAAGTGGGAGATATGGTATATTTGAAAGTAAGTCCAATTAAAGGGGTTAAAAGATTCAGAATTAAAGGAAAGTTGAGTCCAAGATATATCGGACCATTCAAGATATTGAGTCAGAATAGGACTATAGCTTATGCTTTAGAGTTACCATCAAGATTGGCTCAAGTGCATAATGTTTTCCATCTGTCACAACTTCGTAAATGTTTAAAATTTCCGGAGGATGCAATCACACATCAGGAGATAGAACTACAAGCAGATTTGACTTATGTTGAAAAGCCCTGTAAATTTTGGAAGAAAACTGGAAAAGGTTGAGGAAGGGAAGCCACTTGGGAGAAAGAAGAGGATTTAATAAAAGCCTATCCAGAACTATTCAGGTACATCTCAACAAACTTCAGGACAAAGTTTAATTTAAGGGGGTAAGTCTGTAACATCCCAGCATTTAGGAACCAACGAAGGGTAGATTTAGGAATCTGTGAAAATTCATGCATTCATTTGTAAAAATGTGGGTAAATGTTTTCGCCAAATAAAAACCTAAAGTGATCAAAGTTTATTTCATACTTTGAGATTAGGTATAGTCTTGAAGGATGATTGTTATAGACTTTGATATGATCTTTGTGGACTAATGTGTTTTGGGAAATGAAATTTGAATTTAAACTTGAGTGTTGAATTTATAGTTCAAAAGGATTTAAAGTTATGTTTTAGTATTATGCTTTAGTCAAGAGTTAATAATTAGTAGTTCAAACTTTATATAAAGAAAACAATTAAGAATAAGAATCTTCATTTCAAAATTTTATTCAATAAATAAGTTACACAAATGTAACTTATGGAAATGAGCAATAATCTTTACAATAGTAATTAAATAGAAGAATAATATTTCTTTATTGAATAATAGTACAATCTTTATTACAAAAGAATAAAAATAAAAAGTACAAAAGAATAAAAAAGAATTACAATTGAATAAGAGGATATTACAAGTGACTATCCTATAAAGAAAAAGAAAAACCTAAACTAAAGTCTTGATCTTCAAGTCTGGTACCTGCAAAATAAACAGAAACTAAAAAAAGTTAAGGATTAGAATTATTTTACTCTCAGATTTGACAGTGAAGTGCACTGATCAAGGTTCATCATGAAGTAATCTTTTAAGGGGCAATTTCACCAATATGAAAGAATATATCTTTCATAATTTTAAGCCATAAGTAAAATAAACAGCAAGGAGGGGAAAGTTTCACTAGCCAAGTAAGAGTAACCAGATAAAGGTAACTTCATAAACAGAGCATATCCACAAGGTGTGCAGCAGGCACACATGCAGCACGCACACCAAACTGCATGGGCAATAACCCACACCATTTCCTGCTTCTACCACACCAAGCACAGCAGCCCATCAGCTAAACCAAATCAAAGCCAAGCAAGATCACACCAATCACAACCTTGATCATCTCACCAAGATGGTGACATAAGGAGGGGGTAGATCAGGTGGATAGCAAGGACAAGATCAAGCCACCAGGACCAGGATGTGGAGAGCTAGATCAAGGAAAAGTCCAAGAACTGGAAGTACCAGGAGGAGCACCAGATCAAGCTAGCCACAATATCAACCACTTGCAACCCCAACATCAAATGAGTGTGGTGAGTAAAATAGACCATCACATGATCTATCTATCTAAGATTATACAAGCATTCATGATTTGTCTCATACCCAAATTCTCAGAAATGACAGTGGTGAGTTATTAAACCACTAGATTTCCCAAGTATTGCTTCTAGAGCAACCTTACCATCTGAACCATATCAAAATTAATCCATAGAATCATCTGGTAAACCACTAGCATCACCACAGCTAATCATAAGTAGCAATCCACAACTAACAACCACTTATCATGCTTAGGGACCATCAAAACTTGATCCAACTCATCAGATATCTAATCCACAGAGGGGTATGAACCCTAAGCAGAAAAAACCATCTTAATCAGGACAGGACACTAACCAGGAATGGTCACTATCAACACATAGCATAGGATGACCTAGCAAAGAGGACACGAGGGAAATAAGAACAACTCACCTATGGTCCTCGCTGAAGAGTAGAAGTGGAAGCAGAGGAGGCCGACGAACACGGCGGCACGGGGAGCACCCCCAAGGGGGCGCTGCGACCCATACCACGCTTATGCGGCGATCATAGCCACGCCTGGGGGCAAGGAGAATCACCACGGCACACGACAGCAGCAGCGGCGTCAGCACCAACGCCACCCCAAACCCTAGGGTTCGGAACGGAATCGATCTGGCCACAGGAGGGCTCCAGGTCCAAATCGAATTGGGCAGAAGGGTGAAGCAGGGTTGACAACCACCCTATGCACCACGGTGGCGGCCAGGAAGGTCCACGACGGCGCGAATCGTCGGCGGTAGCATCGCTGACCACGGGGTCGGTGGAGGAGAAGAAGAGAGGTGAGATCGAGGGAGAGACAAAGGGTGAGTTGGGCTGGTTGGGCCAAGAACCCTTCGGGGTGTTGTTTTGACTTTGCCCTACTGGGCCACAAGGGCCCAATAAACCCAAACAGTCAGCCCAAATCACTTAAATCCTGTTTTAATAAATGAAAAAAGACCAAAATGCCCCTGAACTAAAATAAATTCTAGAAAATAAAATAAAAATCCAAAAATTATATATTTTTGGATTCACAATAATCCAAACTATCCAAATAAATTAAGAAATAAAATTTTAGACATATAAAATTTATTAAGAATTTTGTAATATAGATATTCCTTATGGAATTTTACAAAATTATTAAAAGATGATAAAAATAAATAAAAATCACTTTCATTATATATTAATATTTTAGTATTTAAAAAAATACTAAACAAATAGTTAATATCAAATTTTGGTATTTAATGATAATTCTTAAAGGAATTATTAAGTAAATAAAATGCATATAAATTTAAATAAAATAAAAGAATAAAATATTCAATAAATATTAAAAATTAATATTTATAAATTCTTTATTATTAAAAGATTTTTTAGAATTTAAATAAATAGGAGAGAATACATATAAAGTTAAATAATGCATTACATTACTTTTGCATAATCATTTTTCTTCTGTAAATATTGTCCTTACCGGGCAATAATGATGTTTTTGTAGACATAGAAGCTCAAGGTCCAGTGCAAGCATCAGACTTCACTACCTTGCAATCACAAGGCAAGTTCATCACTTTCTCATGTCCTTTGAAGAGTTTTTATCAAAGTATTTGCGAATTGTGTGTTATCATCTGAATTGTAGAAAAAGAAAACATTATTTTCTCAAGATACTAAATCTTATATATCATCCTAAGTGATGATATGATGGAGAAATTGAACTCAGGGATTTAATTGCAATAATGATGAACAATTAGGGATTAATAACCCATGACATCAGTGATTCTAGCGCCGTATATTACGCGTTAACCATGAGATTTGGAATGGGACGGAGAAGTCAGTTGTATCCTTTTCCTCTTGTATGGAGGCAAGACGACCTTAACGTGACGTTGTGATCCCTTGTGCGGATCCAACATATGGGTGGTGTAGAGGTCCCAACCTTTAATAAGGTAGAGATCCCTGTGTTTACAATGCTAGTCCCTGGATCAATAGCTAGCATCCACAGTTAAGATGTAATATCAAGAAACAAAGGTCATAATACAACTTTATAACCAGGAATAAAATAATTCATTACATCTTACATAGCTCATTTGGCTATTACATTGCAGCAGAATATCTATAAGCATGGGGTCCTTCATCTTCAAAGTGCCACAGGCAAACATGTTGGTTGTAGACTTGTAATCCTAATCAATAAACTTCACTAACACCAAACCAACCTGCAACATTACAAGTTACAGCCACAAGGGTCAATACATTTGAATTGTATTGGCAAGTTTCACTACTATGTAGAAATAAGTGGATCCTAACATTACATGCATATTTGGCTAAGTAGGGTTTTAGGCTCATTTGCAGAAAGCAGTATAATTTATCCTATCTTTTCAAAATGGTTTTGATCTTTTGTCAAATCTTTCTGAACTCCTTGGAAACCTCCAAGTGCTTCAAGTCTCTTGTTGTCACTTTCAAGTTTTACTTTTAGAAATTGGAATGTCGAGATTTCCCATAGCTTCAGGCCTTAGTTGCTCAGTATTGTCCATAACCGGGGACACGGCTAAGTACTTAGATTTTTATATTCTGCAGAAGTTGTACACTTTACCCACATGACATATTCTCATCTTGATGCCACAAGTGGCCGCTGGATAAGTACTCACCAAGATGGAGTACTGGCAGATTGAGAATGTGACAAAGTCTTTCCATAGGGTCCTCCCATACACAATGCTAGCTTGTCTTCCAGGCACCAATGTAGGGTTTCAAGTTCCCTCATTCTAGTTAACCTGAAGAGGCCAATGCATGGGTCTTACACTATGTAGTTGACTAAGCCAGTGCCCATTTAGCATGTGGCTATACACGGAAGCCACTGTACGAGAAACATGTTCAATCTCTAAGTCCCTGGGTGGTTTTCTTCTAGTGCACAACAAAAAGAGATTGCCATATAAACATGGTTCCTCTTGTTGCCACCTTGTCCAAAACTTGAGTATCCTTGTCCACCCAGGTGGTTCATTGAGTACTTGTTTTATTATATAAAACACAAGTCTTTTCAATACTTCTCATAATCTCAACATGTATCCCTTCTCAATATAAAAAGCAGGTCTAGGCATATTACAACTCCATTGTTTTCACTAAGGAATATATAGGGGTATCCTATTAGGATCTAGTATAGCAAAATGTAGTAGACTTCATCATGCATGTTTCAAAATCCACTAAGTGTAATGAAAATAGTAGGACTTGGATGATAGTGTCACTTGCCTTTTTGGTAGAGAAGGTTGGATCACTTCATGATCTTGCTAATATCACACTCTTCTAACTTCACTACAAATCAATCAAGCAAACATAGATTCAACTAGCATTCCAACCATTAGTCAAACAATTCATCACACATAAAATAATAGAAACTAAGTCATGCATGCAAGCATGCAAAAGATAGTTTTATTTGCAAAGGTGGTTTCTACTAGGATCTATACATTGTAAGGTTCAAAGTGGTCATTTTCTAAAGTGTCAAACCCATTTGCAAAAGGGTTTTATCTATAAACCATTTTTAAATCAAATCATTATTTCATGTGGTGGAAAATGTTTTTAGCAAAGCAACAATTTTATATTGTTCAACAAATAAGTTTTTAATTCACAAAACTTGGTGTTTAGGGTCAGTAGGTTTGAATCAAAACATTTTCCAAAGGTTTTTCTCAAAAATCATTTCCATAACAAAATTAATATTTTTATTTGACTAGAAATGAGCTAACTCAAGTATTTATTCCTAAACTTCACAAAATTCATTTTTAAATCCATAAGTTGGTTCCTAGGGTCAGTAAGTTCAGAACAAATCATTTTCAATCCCAAAATCATTTTGGAATAAATTTTATATCCTAAACAAGCATACACAAGTTTCTGCAAAAACAAACATTTTACCAGAAGCTTTTTACTAAACAAAGTGCATGGTTGGCTAGGGCTTGTTTTTCTGAAATCATTGATATAAAATTTGCAAATTTTGGACGTGTGGATCAAAAGTTATGCAATTTACAAGTTTGCAATTTAATCAGATTCTAAATTCTGTTTTAAACGAAACCAGTGCCACGCGGCGTGATATTATTGGCTGATACCGCTTCGGGTGGATTGAGCTCTCTGGACTGCTGGATCTCATTTAAATCATACGGCTCAGATACGCTCATACCCCTTCGTCTAAATCTATTCCTAGCCGCAGGATTTACATCTAACGGTCACAGACGCTGGGTCAAAGTTTGGCGGCGTTGCGCGGCGGCGAGCGGTGGCGTAGCGATGATTGCAGGAAGCAAAGAAGACAGGTAAGTGGCTCACCGTGTTCGCGTGATCGATGTGAAGCTCAAGGTGGCCTCGAGGAGGCAAGGGGCGCACGGGGCTGCGGTCAATTCCTCGCCGGAGTAGCTGCGAGCGGCAGGTGGTTCTGTTTGATGACGGGGGCGACGTTGTGGTTCACCCCAAAGCAAAACAAAGGCATGGTCAGATGCGTACAGTCCTGGGGACCTTAGGAGTATCAATAGGGAGGCTCGGGGTGGTCGGCTCTTACCAGGAAAGCTCGTCGGAGGCGAGACAGACGGCGGTGGCGAGTTGAGGTCGTTCTTGCCGACGCTAGGGAACGCGCGCGGGCGAGTGGAACACACGGGAAGGTACGCCTGGAGGTGGAGGACAAGCTTGTGTGGTTGGGGAGGCGAGGGGCGGCAGTGGTTCGCCGGAATTGGCCGGGGAAGCTGTCGGAGGCAGAGGGGTTGGAGCTCTCGATTCGCTCAGCCTGGGGGCAGAGAGGGAGAGGCGAGTGAGGGAAAAGGTAGGGGAGGAGCGGGCGGTTATATACGCGTGATTGCAGGGGGAGTGATGGCCGCTGTTAATGCGAATTGATCGCCGGAGTAAATGGCAGCAACGGCAGGGCGACGTGATCAGGGGGGAAGACGATGCTGAGGTGGCCAGTGGGGTCCGTTTGTCAGCGAGGTGGGGAAAAGGGAGTGGGGCCTGCCTGTCTGCGTCTATGTGGGTGCGAGTATGGGTGAAAATCGTTTCGCGCGTGGGGGTTTAGTTGGGCTCTACTGGTGGGTTGCTGGGCCTGCGAGTTGGGTCAGGTTTTCCTTTTTTTATACTGATTGCCTTTTTCTTTTTCAATTTGATTTTTTGTTTTGATTTTCAAACAAACAATTCAAACAACAAATCAATTCAAAACTACTCCAAACTTTACATTGAGTTTTAGTTTTGTTTAACAACACAATTCAAAAGTCCAAAATAAAATAATATTTTTATTCTTTTTAGGATCTATTTAATAATTAATTAAAATAGTCCTTAGTTATTAAATCAAATAGGATTTGATTTATTTTAAAACTCTATTTGAAATCTAAAATAGTACCAAAATCATTTCAGTAGGTTTTATTTGAAAATATAAAGTACTTGGAAAACTCAAAAATAAAATAACAAGTTTTAGTGTTTATCTAAAATGGGAAAAGCCTTTACTTTAATAAAATTGGTTTATTAATAAACTCTCACTATTTCATTTAAATAAACCTTTACTCTTTTAATCAAAACAAAATATTTTATTTCAAAAGCTTGGCCAAGGTTTGATTTGGCTCTATAAAAATAGTCCTTATTTATACTTGTACCTTTTCATTTGAAACCCAAATCTTTTTGAAAGATCCAAAAATGGTAATTTTACTTATTTAAAATTTTCTCTATTATTTGTTTATCTTTTCAAATCCCTTTAGGATTTGTTTGATCAAAAATAGGTTTGAAGGTTTCCAATTGGAATCAAAAGTTTCTTCTCACCCTGAAAATCAACAAAGTTTTATTTTATTCATTTATTTTTCACATAACAAGATTTGGAAAATCTTGGGATGTGACAGGTGGGCACCCTTACGCCCCACACTTTTGGTGTCTAGATTATCCATGAATGGTGTTTAGGGATATAGTCCATGTAAATGGTACTATTCCGTGCATCACCATGTCATAGAGTGTTCGGGAACTCATCAGGGTTTTAGCCTGCCCGAAAGGGGGCTTAACGGAGGTGAGCCAGCCCCGAAGGATCGTGCAGACATATGAGGTCGCGGAGAGGACAGTGATTGGCTTGGACCAACTACTGGGCCCCACATCATATAATTGTGGACGGAAAAGTACACCCGGTTAAGGAGTTGATCTCTCATGGGAAAAGTAACGCACCTCTGCAGAGTGTAAGAATTGTAACTTGTTACTCCATATTCCGGGAAGGAGCTACGAACGCGGCAGGAAAGGAACTCCATGAAAGTTCTGGTCAACCTGTGAAGGCTGATGGTCATAGATTTTTATAATAAAATCAACCTTTGAAGAAAGATTTACGAAAATTGCATAGTGCCAAACACTGATAGTCCGAGGTGGTAGATAGAGCATCAAACTTCCTACCTTGCATATAATGAATTTGTTGGGTAACGCTGTTACTCATCCTTTCCTTTGAATCCTTGCTTAGACTCTGAGAATCCCGAAGATACTCCAATGTATGCATCTGAGAGTCAAGAGGAGGTCTTCTATGAAGAGCCCAACCTGTATGGATTCGTAGAAGGGGAGGACTACGACATCGTCTACGGAGGAGAGTTCCAAGAGTCCGAATAATTACTATAGTTCTAGTAGCTACTTGAGCCGAGCAACATGAACAATATATAGCAATAAGTTGTTGAGCTCAATTTGGAGTTTAAGATTTAAATTTGAACCTTCCGCTGAAACACTTATATTTTGGTTTGTAAGTTGAATCTTTGGGAAGTCTTGAACTTCGGGTATTATAATAATAATAATAACGTGTGTATGTTTGTAATATGGACCCGCAATGTTTCTGTTGTACCACTCTGAGGGATGTGATATTTATGGAACGGTGTTCTGTGGATGTCATGTCAATGACTATAGTGTACTACACATGCAGTGGTATGCTGGGTCACCACAAAGTTTAACCAACTTTTCCTTGTTATAAGCAGAAAATAAGCCATTTGGATTGAAGGAAGCCATGCAGACAAGTAACTTTGTATTTATCTCATCAAATCTGTCACTGAACTCTTGAATTTGTCTATCAACGACACCCAGGAAAATATCCACATGGAAGCGATACAATTTTTTGATATTTTTGAAGAACCTTGCAGATCTGCCAACTGGCTTATAAAAAGCATCCATGTCAACAACTTTGACTTTATACTTCACACAAAAAGAAGTTACCTCTTCAATAAAATCTCTCCATCCACTATCATGTCGCAGGTTCTCAAGCTCTTGTTATGTGTATACAATAAGACCCATAGCATTTACAATATCTTGGTCTCTCCTTTGCAAGGATCTGCTCAAGTCATCTGTGATGCCAAATATGGTCAACATCAGTTTTGCCATGAAAATAAATTCATAAGAATTGAATGATGTTAACATAGTTTGTGCTGCAATGGCCTCTATGCCGTTGTACTCTTGTCCAAATTTTATAAGAACTTTTTGGATTGAAGAATACATGGCCATAACATGTGACACCATCTTATAGTGAGAATTCCACCAAGTATCACAAGTCCTTGCCAAACCCATCTCTTGATTCAAACCTTGACCAGATTCAATCTCACCCAAATGCAATGCTTCAATAATACGCTCAGCTTGCGCTAATAGAAGCATCCTCATCTTTTTGCAAGACATGCCAAGAACATTCAACAAATATCCAAGTTGTTGAAAGAACCATCCACAATCATCACATTGCTTAGCAACAGCAACAAGAGTTAGTTGAAGCTGGTGGGCAAAAGCAATGAACATAATACGTTGAAGGCGACTCAACCATAATTAGCTTCTTCAAACCATTGACATGACCTTTTGTTGTAATTGTGTCGAATATGTGTATAGGCTACAGTTGGACTTGGATTACGCGGTAGGTTAGGTGTTGGAGTCGAACACTTGTAACTTGGCCTATTAAATAAAGACACAGGGAGTAGCCAAAATAGACTAGTCAAGTTGTAGGTTAGACACAAGAGTTAGTTCGAGGACGGTCTGGCGCCCGTGACAGGGGTCGGGCTGCCGAACTGGCGTGGAGTTGAAGATTCTGGTGTGTCTGTAAGACATCGGAGGACTTGTCGTCGGTGGTACTATGATATAGTACATGGGGAGGAGCGCCCGTTAAGCATGCCCCGTAGATGTAGGCTCTATGACCAAAGTGCGTTACCAAACATCGTCTCTCGTATTACTTTCTGCAATGATCTAATCGTGTATTTTACAACACCCTTCATGTTGTTAGCTCCATAGTACCCTTGCCCACGAACCATGAAAAATCTCAAAAAATGATATATAGGTAGATCTCCAATTACTTTTTGAAGTGTCAAAGATGTGGTGTCTTCAACTTCAACAATACCAAGAAATCTCTCCACTACCCTTCCTTTCTTAACAACATACCGAATACAAATAGCTATCTGTTCTATTTGACATAAATCACTAGATTCGTCGGCAAGTATTGTGAAACAATCACCATCAAGATCTGCCAACATGAGTTTAGTGGTTTCCTTTGCACAAGAACCAATGAGCTGCTTTTGTATCTTTGGGTCTATCATTTTACATTTCTGCGTAGCATTGTTTAGAACCACCTTGTCAACTCCTCTGAAATTATTTGCTAGCCACTTCAAGAGCTCAAGAAAATTGCCCATGTTTAAAGAATCTTTTCTTTCATTATGTCCACGGAAGGCCAACCCTTGCTGCAAAAGAAACCTCAAGCACTTGATTGAATATGTCAAACGTGGTATATATAGTTCCTTATAGTCTTTAGTGTTTGTAGCTAGGACCTCTTAAATCGATGACTTGGGTTGTGTAAAATAATTATATTTCTCTTGAGCACTATTGTGAGAACTAGTTATCTCACCAACATGTTTCTCGAGTCTTCGTCTCATGTTCTAGTTTCTAAATCCTCCATTAACAAAACTATCACCACCAGCAGTAGTTTGATCTTTGAATAAATAGAAAATAAAGCAAAATGTAGCATCCTTTTCCACACTATACTCAAGCCAGTCAAATTCATCAAACCATGCAGCTACGAAGCGACGCATACCTCCAATCTCTCTAGCTGGGAAATTATGCTTCCTAGGTTGACATGGACCCAGTGCAATATACCCCCTTCTGGTTGAATCTTGTTCATTTATATCATATCTTGAGATGGGAATCCTCTTCCCAGGATCATGTGAAAGTAAATCCAAATCATAGGCTGCTTCATCTTCATCATTCAATTATTCCTCTTCAATGGTTGGAAGGTTTATTTCTGGTTTTGTGCTTGTGTGTATCTTCGGTTGAGTACCATTGTCATTGTGTGCTTCAATTGCCACAAGCGGCAACTCAACAGAAGACGTATTGCTTCTAATTTGAGGTCCAGATTCAACAACAACACATGATGGTTCTGGTGTAGAGGTGGAATCAGTCTTCTTTGACCTTGAAGCTTTCTCCCACAATGTATTCAAATCAACATTGTTCCTCTTCATCTCTTTATTATTAATGTGTTGTCAAGGAAAATTCAGTACAACAACAACCTACATCATAATCGGATACATGAGTAACAAATTTAATAACTAATCTTTTTTCTGTGGGGTTAACTGATCTAAACCGGACAACAATTATTGATTTACTAGTTTGGATACCGGATAAGAATCAGCAAGGATTAAGATCCCTAACCTGCAGCTTGAAGTCGGAACCTTTTCTATCTTGCCTCTGAACTCTGAAGTAGCAGCCAGAACCCCACGCCAGAATCCCCTTCTTGCTCCGGCCTCCCGGCTCCCATTGCTTGCTCCGGCCTTCCGTAGTTCCGTTGCGATTGATCTTGTCGCGGTGCTGGTGCTCAGTATCCGCCACGATGGTCAAGATCTTGTCGATGGAGCCTCATGCTAGATAGGAACCGCTGAGCATATGGTAGGTAGTAAATCCGTTGCTGCATTGGGCTTGGCCCTTGGCCTAGATGGTTCTATGGGCCAGGAAGGTTGACACGTGAGGGGATTCCCGATTTTGGCTAGGTGAGTTGTCGAGTAGCTGGGTATCTATCATGCACATAGTCACCTATACGTATACATGTATATGTAGTAAAAAAATTGGCCAAAAAATGGGTATTCAGCTGAATACCCATGCAGTGAATCAGCTCAACCTGCGCTCAGGGGTTATGGTGGGATACCTAGTCGCATGTCCACTGTGCTCCATCAGGTGGCTCAGAGCATAGTGTATCGCGGTCATAGAGATGGACGCAACGGGAATGCAAGGACCGTAGATGATCTTTATCTGAGCATAGTTCTCAATGGGCTTGTTGATTAACTCGGTATCCGATGGCTGAGCCTACATGAGAATCACATTTAGTTCAAAACATGTAGTTCATATGTGAGCATTACAAGCATTGATGCAAATGCAAATATATCATACCTTGATGTACACATAGTAATCATCCTCGTCCATCATGATAGCAGAGGTCTCCTCAATCCAGTGCATGTTCTCAAGTCTCTTGATCCTCAGCACCCAAACCCAGCGCACTCTCCACTGCCTCATGTGGTTGTACACCTGGTTCGGAGTGATTGTCTGACCATAAAACTTTAAGACATCCTCTGCAATCAAACGCATGTCCGTCTGTCTGAATCCCCGAACTACTGAACCCCTTTCTCGATCAACTGGACGACCCAATTCAGGATGAAGGTGGATAGAGATGCTAGCCATGACATTGCCAACTTCCTTTTGGCCACCGGATCCGGCATCGGCACATAACGCAGAGGCAGCACAGAGGTTGCAAACAGATCAGGGGACACAATCTTCTCCTACGGCACCAGAGATGATGTGTTCAGATCTAGGGGAGAACTATACATATAACACTAATCTTACCTATAACACATGACAATCCTCATAGGATAGCATGAATACTAACTACCAAAATGCTCAAGTCCAAATCTAGAACACCAGCTCACAGCTTATAACTGTGAGCTAGAACATGGCAACCGATCTAAGATGTGAGAGCTACGGTTAGGGGTTTCTTACCATGATCTCAATCTCGATCGACGAGGACAACATGTCAGACATAGCCAAGGAGGAAGACTTGCCGGAGATGAGCTAGACCCACCGGAGTAGGAGGCGCCGCTTACCTGCTCGTCGGTGAGGAAGGGGATTTGGAGGGAGAACTAGAAATTGGGGGAAATAGTGGCCAGGATTTTGAAGTCAGTGGAGGGGCGGTGTAAATAGTCGCCGCGAATCGGCGGGCGGTAACCCCAATTTCTCCTACCGGATTTTGCGAGCTCCCACCATCCCTCCCTTGCACGAGCACGTGCACCTTCTTCCCCATGAGCAAGAGAAGAACTTGGCACCGTGGAAACGCCCGATTTGGACGTTCCTCCAGGGCCAGGCCGAAGGACGCTTTAAAACTTGTGCGATATAAAGATTCCTCTGGCTACGCGAAACCAAACGTCCTTATTTCTTTCTGCCTCATGCGAGAACAGAGGAACGAGCAACCAAACACGCCCAGTGTGTAGGGGAACGAGTTAAACGACATCTGCAAGCTGAACAGCGTAACTGCCATTGAAGTGAAATCTGGAACCTCCCACCTGGAGCATTGCCCTCATCTCATCCCCTCTAGTTGGTTTGCTCATCACCCAATTTTTAACAACTCTTGCCCAATTTGTTAAGGCCCTTGATACACACACTTAATCACCATGCGATTGGATGCAACGAGGAATTGGATCTAAGAGGGAATTACACTTGGGTAATTCTTAGACCCCATATACTCTTCACAATACATACTGTATGAAAGATGGATCGAGTCCGGGCACCGACACATCATATTGCTAAGAGCACATATTCCAACCAATTTTCGCATCTTATTTGATTTTTACAGTCTTGTATATCAACTTCGAGGACACAACTGCAACTTGAGTTCAAAAATTTATCATAGGACCGGCAACATAGAAGCAGCCAGAATTAACCAGATACCACACGCGATGTTCCATCAGTTATCACCCAATCAAGTTCTATTCAACATGATCCGAACTGTGGGTGCTGCCAGACAACATATATGAAAAAAGGAAAGAAAAAGGCTAACCAGCCCATAACTGCAAGTGTACTTGGTCAGACATGATTTATTCGAGGTCCTCATGCTTGCTCTGCACAATGTGACAGGTTTCAGCACCACCATCTCCAGTCTGTTGGAAGTTCAGGTCATGGAGCAGCTTTTCTTCATAAGAATTACGAAAGAAGATTATGTTGATCATCTATATGTCCAGGAGCAATCCTGCAAGGAATTCATGCAATCAGCCCAACAAAGACGAACGTACCAAAACCAATATTAAAGTGTATCAAACTTGTAAAGTTCAAGATGCAATAATTAGTTCCACAAACATACATGGTACATGTAGCTCAATCAGTACTCAAGTGAAGTAGCCGGCTCACTGACATCCAGGAATTGCGTATTTCCAAGATTTTGGTTCCCATAGTTTAGGCCCTGTACATAGAAAACGGTGTCATGATATCTCCATGCAAATTAATTGCATCCAAGTCAAAAGTATAGAACTATACAGATAAATGATGTTGGAATAGACATACTCCCTCCGACCCATATTAGTTGACTTAGATTCATCTAGATACGAATGTATCTAGCCAAGTTTTAGTGCTAGATACACCCGAATCTAGACAAATTTGAGTCAACTAAAATGGGTCGGAGTGAGTATTACAATAAAATTTGTACACGGTCACTACACAAAAGAAAATACTTCCATGGTGAATTAGCTTCTACCAAATCAACAGAAATGTAAATGCAGTCGCACATGTGGTCAACAGTACTGTATAATTATGTGCACATCTGTTGTGTAGAAATGCAATAACCACTTGAAAGAGGACATAGCTAGTGTTAATAATGATTTAGGTGAGAGCCAAGTTTATTGGATCAAAGTTAATAACCTCCATAGTGAAAGCAAACCACCCCTTTCCTTACTCGACATAATAAAACTCCATTGACATGTTTGTCGTCAATAGTACTGCCTAATTATATGCATATTTGTTGTGCATAAATACAATAACCACTGCGAACGGGACGTAGCGGATGTAAATGGTCATTTAGGTGTGATGCAAGTTTATTGAATCAAATATAATAAGCTTAATCTTTGTATTGAAAGAAAACTCCCCTTATTACTCCAGACATGAGAAAACATTATTACCGAATGAAATTGAAAAGGTACCTTCATAAGGATAGCTTGAACCAGCACGAGATATATCCATGATTTCGAGGCTATCGACCCGTTGTTTGAGGTGTCCATAAAGTGGCTTCATATTTATAGCAGGGCAGTATTTAATCGTGAGATGCTGAAGGGCTGAGTAATTCCCATGATGACCTGGTATAGATACGAGATGTTTGCAGTTCTCAAGAATTAGTGATTCCAGCAATGGTAGGTCTTCCAAACAGTCAAGTGACTCCAGTCCACTGCAACCATCAATACGCAGAAATCGGAGTGCATTCAACTGCACTGACACGAAACGAAGCTTATTACAGCCATTTATATCTAAAGACTCCAGACATGGCAAAACATTTATTCTGGGTGAAAGTGACTGCTCTGGCATACTTGCGGACGGGACGTCATTGCAGTGTCTCAACGATGCTGCTGTATCAAAGTATTGTCGACTCTCCAACTCTCTATCATCCTGCCCCGGTATGAACTCAAGACTATCGCATTCCGATATGAAAATACTCGTGAGAGATGGGGGAACAACGAAAAGCTCTGTCAAGCTTTCACAACACATTATATGTAGTTCTTTAAGATTTGGCAGGAGTTTATCTCTTCCTCTAGTACGATATACCTTCACTTTGGTGGGGCCTATTAGCTTGCTGCAATTATATATGCACAATGTCTTCAATGATACCAAACATCGGAACTCCTCTTCAGGCCAGTAGATGAGTATATCACAAGATTTGATTACCAAATAGATAAGCTGACCAAACCATTTCCAGACCCCAACCATTGGATGCATTGGACTTGAGGGGAACAAAAAGTTGCAACCACACAACTTCATTTCTGTAATAGATACTTCACGATCTTGGTCAAGCTTCGGTGCTGGTATTGCTTCTGTATCACTGGCAGACAGGATTAACTTAGACAAGCATGACATGTACATAGATGTAAGTATTGATAACGATAGTTGAACCTTGTCTTCTTCTAGCCATATGACTTTGAGTTTTGGTGCTTCAGGCAGAGTTGTTAGCTTTGGGCAGTTCTTAATTTCAACATTCTCGAGTAGAGGAAATGTTAATTCTTCTCCTTCAGTCACCGCCCATCTCTCAAAAATCTCCAAATTTTTTAATGTGAGGTTTTTCAGTGCTGGAAATGCTGCAGATGAACTGTGACTGCATAGACTTCGCAATTTGTTCAACCTTTTCAAAATAAGAACCTCAAGTGGCTTAAATTGACCAAACTGTGGAAATTCCTCACACTTTATACAACCATCTAGGTGGAGCTCGGTCAAACTCTGCAGCACAGCAAGACTTGTCACCCATGTCGGGAAGCCAGTACCCCTGTAGCAGTGTATACCTAGAAACTCCAGGGCTGCATGAGGTTTAAGAGCATCAAGCACAATCCTGTGCTGGTCCAGTTCCTCAGTGTTGTCATCGTTCCATTCGAGAGATAAATGTGTGAGTTTCTCTTTATTTCCAAGGCAGCTGGATGCTTTAGCATGCTCTTCAGTTACATAATCAAGATGAGATAGCACTAATTCACCGCCAATATCTAAGTCCCGTAGTTCTCCAATAGTGCTACAGCCAGGACTAGAACCCACCACAAAATATGTTAGAGTCTGTAGAGAAGTTAGTTGCCCGAGGTCTGGAGGCATGCACTCCAATGCTCTGCATCCATTAGTATATAGGTGACGGAGATTTTTCATATATTTCATATCCTTTGGAAGTCGAACAAGATAGTTGCAATTGGAAAGGTTAAGAGTCTGTAGATTATATAGTGTGCTTATTTCCTTGCAAAGCTCTTTGATCTTCCAGTTTTTTGAGAGATCGAGATACCTCAGGTGATGTAAGTTCCTTGGTCGGAGTGGAAGAGTCATTCGGGTGAATTTTAGTGCTCGCAGATGACTGTAGTTGGACCAGGGTGGTGCTGAGCCATGAGACACACTAGCATACATGTCCAGATACAATAGTGTCTGGAGAGCTTGATAATGTTTCTTTAGATAATCATCCAAAAGAGTTCCGATATAAAAATATGACGTGGACAGGTGGCGAGTAGGGCCTGCTGCCAACAACTCCTTTTGATTAGGCTTATCAATTATAGTAACGCAATCGTTTCCCATAACAGACAAGGCAATGTCATGCATAAGATCATGTATATTGCATACTGTTCTAAAACGGAGCTCGTTCCATCGTTTTGTAGGGGTTTGCTTGACATCTTGAAAGAATGACCTCCAAGTTAGCTCCTCAAAAATTTCTTTGCCCACCTTTTCAAGATGGTCACCTTCCTTCAGTGGTATGAAATCATGTGCCATCCATAGCTGGATTAAAGTTTCCACATCAATCTCATGATCTTTAGGAAATACAGCACAAAAAGCAAAGCACTGTTTCATGTGTGACGGCAAGTCATCATAGCTGAGCCTGAGTATAGGCAAAATTCCTGTCTTCTCATTGCAAGTGTTGCTTCTGTTCAGTACATCCATCCATTCTTTCATGCTAGTCTTGTTACTCAACATAGATCCGAAGGCTTTGGCAGCTAAAGGCGAGCCCCAGCATCTGTCCACGATCTTTCCAACCATATCACTTAGCTCAGCAGTGTTTGGTTTTTGCAAACAGAACGCTCTATTCTCAAATATTTCCTTCAGAAACACTTTATGTAGATCTTCAAGATTATGGCTGCCATCAATCTGCATCTTCATAATTTGAGCTACTTTTGCTTTACGAGTGGTTGTCAGTATTGCACTCCCCTTGCCACCGTGCTTCAGACAGGTCTTGAGTTTTTCCCACTTATCAGCATCTTCATTCCATACATCATCCAACACAATAAGGCATCTCTTCCCACTTACTTCCCTCTGAAGGTCCTGCAATGCCTTTTCACGATTGTTCTCACTGGTCTGACAGATGCTGCTTGCAATCTTAGCAACATCAAAATCATCTGACACACAACACCACCTCTGGAGCTGGAAATACTCCTTAATTTCAGGGTCATTGTACACAAGCTGAGCGAAGGTGGTCTTGCCCAGCCCGCCCATTCCAACAATGGGAAGGACAATGAGATCCCTGTCGCCAGCTTGATCAATCAGTATATTCACGATCTTCTTTTTCTCTTCATTTCTGGATCTGCTGACAATATCCTTCTCGGAGTCGATCATTATAGAATCTGTGATACGCCACTCCTTGGATGGTGGTGCTATCTGCTGGTTTCTGAATCCAAAGGCATTCATCTCCACAACAAGGACCTCAATGATGTGCACAATCCTGCAGAGCTTCTTGCCCATCCTGTAACGAAATACAATGGGGTTGTGAGCAGGGAAGAGGCTTACAATGTCAAAGCCAAGCCTCCTGTAGTGTCCCTTCGCCTTGGCGTCACGACAGAGCGCCTCGTACTTGAACTCGTCGAAGAGATCGTTTGCCTCGTAGGCCACCTTCTTGAGCGCTTTGAGCCAAGCACTCACTCCAGGTCGGTGAGCTCCTTTCTCTTCCGCATCTTGGATGATGTCCAAGATGGCCAGAAGCTTGCGTTCCAGGATCTCACGCTCCTTCTCCATGCCATCCATCACCTTGTACTGCTTCAGAAGGTAGTTGGATGCCTTCCCCATCAACATGGAGACCAGCGGCCTCATTACAAACTCAGCCATTGTTGCTCTCGCAGTTCCCAGCTCACAAGAACACACGCACAGAGAAACGATCTGGGGTGCGCAGATTCAGGACAACTGGATGAGCGCGTGTTGACTTTCTGGGGATGGGGGTGGGTGGGGGGAAGATAAGGAGGTGGTTTGGGTGGGTGGGGGGAAGAGAGTCCTTTGCCATCAGGTATGCTGATTCCAGTTTAGTTAGCTCACTCCACTCTGCTCTTTTAGGCCTTGTTTGGTACTAGAGTTTTTGTGGGGATTAGTGAGGATAATCCCCACAGGGATTGGGTGAATCCCTTCCCATCATCCGATCCCCACAAAAATCGTCCCTGCCATTCCCCAGTCCCCTGTTTTCAAACCAACGCATTTGGTAGACAGAGTTTAGTGGGGATAATATAAAAAACATGCAGAAAAGAATCGGCATAAATTACAAAAGATTCAATTTGTATGGAAAAGATAAATACAAGGATGTAAAGTCAACATTCAACAGTTAACAACATTCAAAACTCAAGAGTTTCAGTTACATAATTCTCATAACTTCGGCATAAGTTACAAATTCCATACAACTATGCCCGACAATGTTTTTTCTGTGGCAAAGGACAACTCTTTAAATCTCTGTTGATTTGGTTCATGTGATCTCCAAGAAACACAATCCGGGCCTTATGATTGCCTGTAATCATATGCAAAGATGTTAGACGCTGATGTATAATCATGTTCAGGTGATGGATAAATGAAAGTATATAGATCTACTCAAGTTTAAAATATACTAATTAACCGTATCTACTTTAGGATTACAACCAAGTCGTGCCAATAGTCCTGGTGCCAATAGTCCTAATGAATATGTTCCCATCCACTACTGATGCTAGCTAGTATTGACTAATCAGTGATGAGTGTAAGCTAGTACTATGACAGTCTTGAGTTAAGCTTAGTGGATTGTAATCAGTGATGAGTTAAGCTAGTACTATGGCAGTCTTGAGGTAAGCTCAGTGGACTGGACTGTAATCAGCATGTACTAGCACAACAGTAGCACAAGTGGAGACACCTAATGACAAACAAGGTGCAATGCATGTAAAATGATAAACATAATTTCTTCATCTTCATTTTTCCTCTTCCTAATACATTCTACACTCCGCATGCTTATTTCGGCACTAATGAAAATAATGGAGCACCTAGTTAATAAAATGGAAGATAATAGCAGCTAATGTACCAACTTTCCACCCTCAACAATTAAAAAGGGTGCCTTTGTGCACACTTGCAGACTATTATTTAGTACAAGATATGAGATCATTTTCATTACTACAAGCCTACAATCCTTCTTTCTCAAAATATCAGATTAGAGAAGGAAGCTGCTATATATACATGGTCCTACCGCTTATATCCAGAGAGATATTGTACATGCTGCTGTACATATCAGAGAACCTATCAAGGGTTAATCACTGACGCCTAATTACACATACACGTGCTATAGAAAACATTGATTGTCAGTTGAGGAAGACTATCATGAAGCACAATGTACAACTAGTTTCAAGTATGGCCTAGTGAAAGAAAGCATAAGAGAAACATGCATAATTCTAGATGGATAGAAGAGATAGGTCGTACAAATAGAAAATAGAAAATTAGTTAGAACTTACCTCAGGTTAACTTATCCATCTCAATCCGAAGCCAAATCAGAGCAGTACCATCTTTTTCATTCACGGCATTGAGGAATATCTCACGGTTCTCGACACTTTTGAAGACCACAAATGCTCTTGCTTTTTCAGTCGGATCAAACCCTTGTAAGTTTCTCAATTCAGCAATGCATTTGGTTATTGAGAAATCTTGCAAAGCTTCATGGTTTGCTTCTTTTTCTTTCATCTTGACAAATCTCTCCATCACACCAACTAAACCATCTGCACTACTCTTCTTTGGTCTTCTCTTTGGCTTGTTACACTTGTTTGTGGAAGGACCGGCAACCTTTTTTTGATTTACTTGTACATGCTCCACCTCGACGTTTCTTTGGTTGACTTGTTCATGCTCCACCTCGGTGTTTCTTTGGTTGACTTGTTCATGCTCCACCTCGACGTTTCTGTGATTGACTTGTTCATGCTCCACCTCAGACCTATCTAGAATTTGCAAATCCTGCTCCTCACTCTCATCATCACCACTTTCAATATCTGTAACATGAGGTTTCACTGATTGCTTAGCAGTAGAGGTGAAGTTAAATTTTCCCTCAGCTAAGTGTCCTGCAAAAAATACATGTTAGTAAACCAAACAAACACTATAGTTGTACATAAGTAGAGGAAGCAACAAGTATTTAGCAAACATACCTTGATAGAGATCTCCAAGTGTATTATATAGAGGAAAGCGTTTGTTCTTGAACTTCAGGATTTTTGGGCCAAAAGACTACAAGAGTGGAACAAATGATTGTCAACAAGATAGAAGTTGTGACAAAAAATTACTAGTCTAGACAAGAAGATCAGTAGATAACTTACAATTGCGAGATTTTCCCAAAGATGTGGCTCAGCTTCTAACTTGAACTCTCTCTCGTTCCATCCAACTCCACTTTGCTTACGGGCTTCATTCAGCATTTTATAGTCCCTTTTCAACTCCTTTTCTTTGTCATGTACTTGGGTCTTGGCAAACTTCACATGTTGATTCCTGTTGTGGAAAATGTCCACCATTGCACTCCAGGTTTCACCGCTCCAGCCATTCTGCCCTCTGTGATAAGCATTATCATGCTCATGTAGAATATCAACAAGTGACTTTTCAAGCATGGCGTTCCATATTGCCCGCTCTTTTCTACCTGCACAAGCATACACAAGGATTATTTTTTGGAAGTTATGAATGAAAAGAGTTGTATAGACTTTTTGAGTACCTTTTGGAGAACTCTTCTTGCGATACTTTGGAGAAGGCATTTTGGTGTGCTTAGGAGACAACCATTTCTTGCCCATTGTGCTTAACTGACTTAAGTGGTCTTTAGGAGAACCTTTGGGATACATATCTGGTTGAGACAAAGTAATTAACACGTAAACTGAATACAGAATACCTTATCAAAAAAAGAGTACACATTGTAAATCAAGTTCATTACTATTACAAAAGAACAAAGAGAACAAAGAACACAAAGAGTTCACTACTACATTAAGATACTACTACTCATTTTGGTAATCATTCCACATCTGGAGTGCAATCTGATCCCTCAAATTATTGCCTTCCACATTGTTCCCCGGGAGCCCTTGGAAGTTATCATCATCATTAGGTAGATCCACAAATTCATTTGGGTCTATGTTATGTTCTTGGTTATCAAGCCATTCCTCATCTCCATTGTGTTGTTTGATAATATTATGAAATATTGCTGCCGCGACCGGGATCTTCACTTGATTTCTTATTTTGTGGAAGGTGCCAACTTTAAGAATAGGAAATCGCTTTTTGAGAATTCCCAAAAGCCTCTCCACGTGGTTTCTAAGGACAGCATGACGATGGTTAAACAACTCTTTGTAGTTTTGTGGACGGCGACGACCATGTCCAAACTCTTTCAAATGATACCGAACACCTCGGTATGGGGCAAGAAAGAATTGTGTGTTAGCGTAGCCACCATCAACCAAATAGAATTTTCCATCAGGTACTTTGAAACCTCTTTGGATGGCTGAATTAAGGACCCGGGCATCACTTGCAGATCCCTCCCAGCCACACGAGATAAAAGTTATGTTGAGGTCGAAATCACAAGCAAACATCACATTTTGGCTCAATGTGCCTTTTCTATTCCTCCATGGTGCTGCACGGTTTGGTGTTCTCGTGACTGGAACATGAGACCCATCAATGGCACCAATACAGTTCTGCATATAGGAAGTTTGGATAAATAAGAACTAGAGGAGAGAACAATTTGGCAAAAATCAGATAAGAAAAGAAGTTTTGAAGTGTGGAACCTGAAAATAAGGGAAGAAGCGAGTGTCAGTAGCTATTTTTGGATGAGTTTCATAGTGGTTAAGAGGCTTCACGATTCTGGTTGCTAAGATTGGAATGATGTCAAAGAAATTTCTGACATACTTGCTGAAGGACCACCCACTATGCTAAAACTCCAATTGCAGTTTTTCATAAGAAGCATTATGTGACAACATGTACAGAAAGAATGCCAACTTCTCTTCCACCTTGATTCTTGAATCTGAAATCAGGCCTTGATCTCTAAGACATGATGCCAACCACATGAATATGTGTGGCTCCATCCTAAAGGCAACGAGGCAATTCTTTAGGTGCCCACCAAGCAATTCCCTAACGCGCTCCTTGCCATATAAAAAGGAAAGGTGTCGTTTCACTCTTTCCTTTGGGCATGTCAAATGCAAGTGCAATACAGGTAAAATGACAAACATAATTTCTTCATCTTCATTTTTCCTCTTCCTAATACGTTCTACACTTCGCAGGCTCATTTCGGCACTAATAAAAATAAGGGAGCACCCAATTAATAATGGAGCATGCAACTAATAATAGAGTACTAGTTAGCATGTACATACCGAATATTGGTGTTGTTACACGATCCCAAGAAGGTGGGAGCTCGTCACGGAATGAATTTACCGGAGATAATGCCGGACTGTTCCTGTCAATAACGATCAACTTAATAACACATTAACATTAAAGTACATGATGAGTACATGCAGCATCAACTGTTTGGTCATTTCGAGAGCCGCGTTGATTCTTCGCCTGATCAGCATTGGACAGACATGATACAAACAGAGTTACAAACAGTAACATCAATGGTCAGTCTTCCGTGTACAAAAGGTAAGAGCAACAGAGTTACAAACAGTAACTTGACCATGTAAATTCAACGATAAAAAAGTGTGTATTGTATACCATGTCTTATGCGCCATATCTGGTGAACAGAGAGGGACAGATTTTACCAATCTACCATACAATACTGACTACCACTACAAGACTGTCTACACTGAAGAGAATCAGCAGGACTTGTCGTACTGCTGATTAACAAACACAAGGGAGCTGATGCCAGGACCTTTCAGTATAAAACCAGCTAATTAAGTACATCAGCAACAATGAATAAGAAATATTGAGAAGATGAACTCATGACAGCACATGCCTAACTCATGACAACAAGGACCTCGGTATAAAATAGTAACAATAAAAAACTGAACTCATGACCAGAACACATCGAGTAGTAGGTTGGTGTTCCTGTACTATGACACATAAAGCTGAAGAAAGTAGAAGTCAAAAGAGAACTTAATTAAATAGATTGTAGAACAAATAAGTCGGTTGGAAACTGGAAGTATATAGTAAGGAAATAGAGAACAGTTTAGCCGGTTGGAAACTAGAAGTATACATGGACCAGTTATTTCTTAATTCCCCGGTAGCTTTCTTCTCTTTTCTTGTTTGTTCAAATGCTAGAGAACTACAAATCAAACAGCTACATAGTACTAGTCAACGATTCATCCAAGCCATGGACAGTACAAAACTTAATCTAATCCTACATTTCTCTAAGCATGATCTTACATTTGTCTAAGCATGATCCAAGCCATGGACAGGATGATTCAGAATCCTGTCTACCAACTAGTACCAACTAGCAATTGAGGTTTTCTAAGCTTATTATGTGTGCATCCCCAGGCCATACTTGGAAGGATGGGTTGCTGTCAGCACAGTTCATACCCAGCCGTGGGCGTCTATTTCTCTAAGCATGATCTTACATTTCTTAATCCTGCAGCTGCTTCGTTTCTTGTCAGCATTCTCACCAGTATAAATACACCTGTCTGTGACATGCATTTTTCCTTCAGCAAGCACAAGAATTTGAGTATATGACTACCATTCATTGGACATAAAACATGAAAATCCATCGGTTGCAGGCAAATTAATTTCTTTGGAGAACTGAAGATAGGACAACCTAGCTAAGTTGACTACCATAGAAGGACTAGAGTACATCTTGTGCTGACACTAGCTTTGTTGTTGGCTGTTGTACGCCGTAAGACACGGGCATGAACAGACGAAGAACAGACGAAACATAGGAGGAATCCACACATCACAAGCCTCCCCTGAACCGAACCTTCTACCGAATCTGATAAAGAGGGAGAGAGAGAGGGGGGTTACCAGAGAGAAGTACTGGAACAGCGGAAGGTCGCGTCGCCGATCAGATTCCAAGAACGGTGGCGATGTGGAGCGGCTCAGCGGGATCCATCTTCGTCTTCGTCTAGTCAGATGTTCCGCCCTCCCGCAGCTCCTGTCCCTACCACAGTTCTCGCTGCTCCGCTCGTCGCCGCCTCCGCTCGCCGCCGCTTGCCTTGCGTGTCGCTGTAGTAGCTAGGTTTTGGGACGGGGACGGGACGGGGACGGGGATAAAACACGGGGTCCTGGTAGCGGATCGTGTGCAAGGGAAAAATGGGTCGGGGACGGGGATACACGGGGATGGGCAGGGATCGAATCGGCCCAAAACTTGTAACACCCTCAGAATCGGACCTATGCAAGTTTTAGCGAAATCCGCCAAACCCGCATAGCAACGATTCAAAGGTGCCCACCAGGCACTTTCGTGCGGGTGGAAAACGAAGTAATAACATTACACAACAGTCCTCGATGGGACCCACAGAACAGATATAAATACAACACGACTCCATGAGTCAAGAATACTGATATACAATACGAAGATCCAAATCACCTTGAAAATGGTACAGCGTCCGACTACGGACAAGATGCAAATGGGGCTAAGAGCCCTGAAGAATAACCAATGGCGTCCATAACCCTGCCCAGGCCAAGCCGGAAGGGTAACCCTGCTAACGGCGTCGATCTCAAAACCTGCTTAAACAAAAGGGGGTGCCGACAAAGGGCAAAGGAAAAAGAGGAGCGTCAGTACTGAGGCCAGTACACGGCGAGGCTAGAATTCGGCGGTCCTCGCCTACATAGGTATGGTGGACGGAGCGGCAGCGGCAGCATGCACTAAACAACCGATAGAGACTCGATACAACTGGCGGTTATCAGAAAGGGAAAAGAATGACCTATTCGGATCCAACCTGGAACTAACACCAAACAAACCCATCCTGGTGTTTCCCCCTCGATACCAAACGAGGAAGTCAACCGAGGAACTCACACCGTTGGCAGTTTTATTCATTCAGTTATCGTTGAAGCAATTACTAGTCAGGTATAGATTATTGTCCTGATAAAAGAAGCAGTGGGCCCTTTTAGTTATTCATTCCGTTGTAGTTGCAGCAATTACTAATCAGATACAGATAGCATGATATAAACCCAAAACCCAGCAGTTGTTGGTACTTTTATTAAGCCATTCCGTTGTAGTTGCAGTATTTACTAGTCAGGTACAATTGTCGCAAGCGACAAACCAAGCAAGCAATTGTGGGCAGTATTATTTAGCCATTCCATTATAGTGAAGTTGATTACTAGTCATTATAAAGTCAAATTTATAGCAATAAACTTTAGTTATGCTTGTCTATGGTCGAGATACTGTGCTCCAAGTCGTCCATATCCGCGGACACGGCTTTCAGAAAGTTTTACCCGGCCGGGGTGCACCAATAGCAACACACGCTCGATCAACCTCGGAAAAACCAACTCAAAACCCAACGAGGCTTTCACGACTGAACAATCACAGGATTCAGAAATATTTCAGGGGGCCACCCCTTAAGTAGATCCCGCAACGAAGCTAGCTGACTCCGAGACGGACTCAAGGTTTGGATGGACGGCGGTAAACGACTGGGAACCCGAAAGTGTGGCTGGGCTTGTCGATACCGCGTAAACGTGTCCCGATCCTAAACAGTACAGTGTGCTCCTCGCACAATTTAAATACAGAAGTAGCATGGCATAAGTACAGGATAGTAAATAAATCCTCAAACTAGTTTGTGGCCCCAAGAAATAAGACGGAATCAAGCTCTGGGTCAGGGGGGTCCCATATACCTCCCGGATGTGGATAGCGCGATAAATCAAGGAACAGGTATCAAGTACTCGGGGTCCTACGGGACACAAGTGGGCGTTCGGAAACCAAATGTTATCTATCACCCACCGATGCCTCTGCTTACTTCAATTTTAGTTGTTAAACAGGAATTAAAGTGAACGATAAGTAAAACTATGATCATCTCCAACATCAACATGCGGCAATACATCAACAACTGTGGCACTGGACGACACGCAACAGCACTGGAGCAAGCGACTACGACGCGCAAGTCCAACTATCTACCAAACAACAGGTAATAGGATGTGTCCAAGGCAATATAGGGCTGCAAGGGATATCACGGGTGCGAGAACTAGAGCAACGCAACACAGATAGCAATAGATCAACAGGAGGGAATAAAGACTATAAAAGTAAGATAGGTAGAAAGGGGGAGATGCTCGCCTGAAAACATTGCCAAAGGTTCAACCGAAGAACGGGGCGAAGCTCACATCAACTCAACGGCCTTATCCGCGAAGAAGCAAAACACTAGAAGAAACACCGGATGCAATATTTAATACAACGGCAGAAGATCGGCATGATGCATGTATGATGGATGACATGGCAAAGGTGCGATGCAATTAGGTCATATTAAGCGGAGCCGGGGTCCCGCCATTTAATTAGGTGGTTCATGTTATTTATCTACCCCGCAAATTAAAGGTTGTATTAACATGGCGAGATATGGTACCGGTTCGATGCACAAATTTAAATGAGGCCGATATGAGACTAGATTTGCCCGCATATGGGCCCCATATTTAATTATTAGGTGAATCGGCATAAGGCCCCCAAACCACATGACAATATGCATGCAAGACAATTCAATATGCAACAAGTTGTTATTATGTTATAAAATAAGGTTCTCGGATAAGAGGTCACACATAGGGGGCTCGACGATCTTGGGGTTCCGGGGTTCGGGGTTCGGTCTCAGGGTCCAGGGTTCGACGGGTCGGTCTCGGCGGGAACGGATACAAAACGGAGAACTCGTCGTGCCGTGCCGGAGATCTTGGTTCCAAGCGGTCGATCTTGTCGGACCCACGGATCGGCCGGTCTTGTCGTTCGGAAGTAGAACTTGTCGTACTTGTGGCGATCTTGGCATCCTTCCGGTTCGGGTGTTGGCGTCCGAGGGTAATACTTGGCGTTCCGGATCGGGTCGATCCTGTCGGTGAGAAGAGCTTGGCATCTAGGTTCTCGGCGAACTTGGCGTCCGAGGGTTCGGCCTTCGGGGTTGGACTCCGGGGTTCGACGGTCCGCTCCGGGGACGGTCTTGATGTCGATGGAGAACTTGGATCCAATCCGGTGGTCATCGAAGATCTTGTCGATGACGCCAATGACCTTGTCCAACTTTTCGTTCTCGTTCACCGGAATGTTCAGATCGCAGCCCGGTGGATTGTAACACCACTTTTTTTTAGCATCGTACCTCACCGCGTCCATCACCTTCACATCTCACAGCACTGAGCAACACCAACACATCAACACAGGGGCTCACGCCAGCGGCAAGAGCTGAACGGGAACGGTCGACGGTGGCCCGCGTCACGGCGGCGGCAACGGCGTTGGAGCTCACGAACGTGGTGCAGGAGGCCAGAGAAGGAAACAGCAGAGAAGGGCGCGCAGCAGCGCCGAAGAGAGTCGCTGGTGGCGGTCGGGCTCCCTGGCGGTGTCGGGCGACGGCGGCCCGCGCGGCACGGCGGCGGCGCGAGGCAGCAGCCCACTGCAGCGGCTCGGGCGGCCCGAGGCAGACGAGGGCGGCGGATGTGGCGGTCGGCGAGGCTCCTGCGAGGTCGGGGGCGGCAGGCGGCTTGCGGTGGCGCGCGAGGCCGGAGGTGGACGCGGCCGAGGGGGACAGGGGCGCCAGAGGAGGCGGCGGCGCTGGCGCAGGTGAGGCCGGCGAGCGCGGTGGAGGGCGAGCCCGAGCGGCGGCGGGGGCACCAAGGCGAGGCTGGGCCGGCTCGGGGCGCGCTGCGCGAGCTAGAGGGGCGGCGGCAGGCAGGAGGAGCAGGGGGATGGTGGAGGCGCACGGGACGGCCAGGAGCCGGGGCGGCGAGCTCGGCCGCGCAGCGGAGGGCGGGGCGAGCGCGGCCGGGGAACGCGGGGACAGTGGCGAGGCGGGGAGGCCGGAGGGGAGAAGGGGCGGGAGCGCGCGGCGGGGAGGTCGGGCGGACCGGGGACGGGGCGGCACGGCGAGGCCGCCGGCTGCCTGGGGGAGGGGAGAGGATCGCGGGCGTTGGCGTGAGGGAGGCGATGAGGAAGGGGATGCGATAGGGACGGGGCCGGGCTCATGGCCAGGGGTAGGTGGTGGGACCGGGGTCCAGGGTGGAAAGGGACGTGGCCACTGGCACGTGGGCCACAGGGGAGGGGAGGCCGGCGGGTGCATGCGGTGTGGCGTGTGTGTGGTCTGTGTGAAAGCTGTGGGGGTGGGTTAGTCTAGGTGGCAGCGTGTGAGTGGGTGGGGCTTTGGGGAGAGGTGAGGTGTCACGAGGGGATTGGGTGGGGTGATGTGGAGGGGGTGTGGGTAGAATAGGTTGGGTAGTTCTAGGATTAAGGGGCGGACCGTTTATATTTCTGGGGTGGTCGTTCGGGTCATTCGGCCCGTTCGACTGCCCCACTAAAAATAAAGCAATATTTTATTTATTTCTAAATGCACCGTTTGCAAACCGATAGCAGACAAACAAAAATAATCCGGAGACCCGGGGTTTGCGGGATAATTAAGATGGGGCGTTTTAGAAACAAAACGGGCTTTGCGAAAATAGTTTTTGACAAACCACACGTGATGATGACGATGCAAAACACAAATTCAACGCGATTTTCTAGTAGTGGTTTTGCGGGATGCCACAAAACTCTAGCGCCAAACAGGCTTCCGGGAAAAGTCGAGTATTCCGGGATGGGCCAGAATAATACTCGCCGATCCCTGCGAAAACTCCAGCACCAAACGAAGCCTTATGTTTATTTCTTGTATCTGTAAAATTTTCCATGGACTCCTTGTTCACTAAGAAAAAATATCTTTTTTTTTTGCTGTTGCTCATGGCAGAAATTGAGTGCTGGGCGTACCTAGGTAGGCCAAGGAGGGGTCACAGGCCACCGGGTGAAAAAAACTATTTAGCATGCTTCATGTATGTGTAGTGTGACACCCTGAATTGAAACAAACAAATATGCATCATATATAATTTTTTGGAAAAGAGTATATATTAATATCACAGGGATACCACTTACACCCAGGCTCTGCAACAACGCATGCCCTAGCGGCCCTACGGATGCACACAACCCAGAAAAAAGAATTACAAAAAAAGAAAAGTCCTGCTTCAGAGAACTAATCCTCAAAGAAACGACACTGACACCATCAGAACAACACCAGTAGTCATCCACTCCAATAACAACGCCTTCAAAAAGGAAACAGTGTCCAAGCACTGTCGTTGTCCGGTCAATGATCATAGGTTTTCACCTTGAAGAAAGTCCTCGCTCACAAAGCAATGCCTTCAACAAGGTCATTGCCAGGTGTTGTCTTCCCGCACCAACAGTGCAACGAGTCCCAGATCACGCAGCCAGATCTCCGTCGCTACAAGAACTAAAATCAGCATTGCTACCCTCATATTTCTGCTTTTCTGACATTCTCCGCATCTGACTTCACCATGGCTCTAAGAATGGCACTTGGTGGAAACAAATAACAGAGCTTCGCAACGCTCCCGCTGAAACCAAACGGCCAGAGAAACAAGGTGCGCACGATCGAATACCTTCCGATCCAGCAATCTCCAAGCATGATATGCCCATGGGAGTTCGCCGGCGGAGCCTTCCGGAACCTACCACTCTAGACCAGATCAACGAGGATAGACATCAAGCATACCTTCGTCATCGTGCGAAAGAAACCAAATGACCACCTCCTTTATTAGATTCGACACAGCGATCCCCACACCTCCGGCCGGTTTTCGAAGAATGGATCGAGCAGGCCGACCATCAGTGCCGATGAGCACATGCAGCCAGCGCGCGAGGAGGACCGCTCGAGCTCGTCGGGGGGAGGACCAGGCCACGGCACCCTGCCAGCCCGCATGGCGCCGCCGCAGAGAGGCGATGTTCCCCAAGCCTCCTCCTCCCGCTCCGTCGCCGCCGCCACTATGCCCCGCGACACCGCCTCCCGCCAAGGAGGCCGATCTGCCACCGCCGAACCACTCACTGCGCCGCCTAGGAGAGGCCCCACCTCTGTGCGAAGGGACAGCCTCAGGGCGCGCCACCGTCGATGCCTGCCGTCTTCGCCGGCCAGGCGTGGCCACCACCACCCGCAGCGGCAGGGGCAGCGGCCAAGGAGGGAGGTCGGCGGCAGCTTCTAGGGTTAGGAGGTGGGGAGCCTCCGGAGCCCTCTCGCGGGAGAAGACCCGGAAGAAGATCGCAATCTGTTCGAGAAGGCAGAACAACTATAACAAAATCATAAATGCATCATATATAGTTGAGGACAGCGGGTCATTTTCACCCTCCTACCCATTGAATGTAACGAATGGAAAATATAAGAGGAGCTATTGGAAGGAGAAAAGGACAATAAGTATAGAGAAGTTAGGAAATAGTATTTTGAGATCACTATTGCAATGTCTCCACTTGAATTTAATTAACTTGCACCCAACTCGAGGCCAGGAGAACATATCCTTAAGATATTGCTGGTAGTTAGCAACAGAAGAGCCTGAATGTGAGTAGTGAAAAGTTACTACTCCCTTCAACCCATATTAGTTGACTCAAATTTGAATGTATCTAGACTAATTTTATGATAGATACATCTAAATTGAAGTCAACTAATATGGGTCCGAGGGAGTATTAGTTTTCCGCTAAAGGCCCATCAACATCAGATAGTGGCCTGCCTTTTTTAATTCATGAGGAGTATGATTGATTGTATGGGATGTTAGTTTGATCTCTCCCATTCGAGCCCAACGGCCCGAACGAGCCCCTTATCCGCGCCCTGATCGGGGGCGCCTAACCTTATCATGGTTGGTGGGCCCCTGTCGCCGCGCTATATAAAGTGGTGGGGGACCAGCAGCACGCGTCACGAGGTTTGCCGCTGTGTCAATTACCCCACCTACATCCCTACCGATCTAGGGTTAGCATGAGCCGACGGGAAGCACCGCCACCACCGCACACCCACGCCGTCGCCCTTCTCCCATGGCGACTAACGCCGGCACTAGCTCCGGCACCAGCTCCGGCATCCCCTCTGGCTCATGCTTGTCGAGCCAGGGCGCAGGTGGTTCTCTCCTCTCTCTATCTCCCTCTCAGATGCAATAGTTCGTACTCGTGCAGATGCTACCAAAAAGATCTAGACTAGTAGATGCAAAGCCTAACTAACAATGGTATCAGAGCCACTAGTTACTAGTTTTTTCGGCGCAAAAGAAAGCAAAAGTGCAAAAACCTAGATCGGTTGAACCACCGGCCACCGCCGGCAAAGAGATCCGCCCCCCACCTCGGCCACTTGACGACGGCGCACCTACCCTCGGTGGATGCGCGTGTCGACAAGGAGCCAAGGGGAGGCGCCGCCGTTGGTCTCTCCTCTCTACCTTGTCGCTCGTGGGGTGGGGGTGCTGGATCGAGGGAAAAGGGAAGGAGAAGGGGGTGGCAGCGTAGGAAAGGGAGGGGACCATCGCCGGCACCGTCTCTGGGGCGGACGGCCACCTCGCCTCTCTAGCGCCGCCAAGGAGAGAGGAACAGGGGGAGGGGGCACGAGGTGGACAGAGGGGGAAAATGAGCTAGGGTTTCAGGGGGGCTGCGGCACGGGCTGCTTTTATCCCTTCGAGGCGCGCGGGCAGCCGTGGGATCTAGGGTAGAGCGAATGGGAAGCTAGGATGAAGCGGCGCTGGCGGGCTGCGAACGCGCGGGGGGGCGGGGGGGGGGGTACAGGGATGATGGGCCATATGGGCCGCGAGGCCTCGCACCGAGTCGCTGCTGCGCGGGCAGAGCGCGGACGCGCGCGCGTCAGATAGCAGCCGCACGCGGCGGCTGGCTGTGGGCTGCTGGCGGGCTAGGCCGCGGGCTGCTGGCGCCTCGAGCGACCGCGTGCGTATGGCAGATAGACGCTAGGCTGCTGGGTTGCACTGGGCCACCACCAGACTGCTCTATTTTTTAATAGTTTTCTGTTTTTTTTACAGAGCTGTTTTAGTTGTTTTTTAATTGTTTTGCTTAGTTATTTAAGCATTTTTTCATATAGTTTTCTCTATTCAGTTTATTCTAATGAATATTTGTTTAGAGAATGCAATAAAGGCAGTTTTTCTTTAAAGTTTAAAGTTTTATGAATGTTGTAATATCGTTTCCGCTGCAAATAGTTGATGTAAATTGCAAGAATGCAATAAAGTGTCTATTAAATTTTGTTTTAAAATATGTGATTAAATATTTAAAGTTGATTATGCTCCATGTTATTAATTGACCAACGTTATTAATAAACATGATCATGATCCCTTTTATTATGTATTAAAGGTGCATTTAATTTTATCTTTACCCAACGGTGATATAACTTTAAATGGCACAAAAAATTGCATGCTTAATTTATACCAACGTTGGATTAATGCATACAGTTGTTTTTGGTTGTCTCACGTCTTTTATGGTTTTCAGGAGGTCTCAACCTCATGATCTGCCTGAAGGACATTCCCTTGATCAGAGGAGATAACTATTCTGAGTGGAGGGAAAAGGTAGACCTGGCCTTTGTCTGCGCCGAGGTGGACTGGGTTGTTGAAACTAAATAGCCAGTCAAGCCCAAGGACCCCAGTGAGGGATGATACTGAGGACAATGTTGCATGGGAAAAGAGAAAGAGAGACCATGCTCCAGTGGAGCTGGCATACTCAATAGATAGCCAAAAGTGGGTCAATGCAAACAAAAAGTGCTTGGCCTTTGTCAAGAATACGATTGAGAACGCAATAGTGGGCTCAATCAAAGAGTGTGTCTCTGTTGGTGAGTACCTAGCAAAGATAAAGAGCCAGTTTACTGGCTCTCAAAGATGTATGCAACCCAGCTGCTAAAACGGCTGGTGACAGAAAACTATACGGGAGGGCCACATGGCATTAGAGAGCACATCTTGAGGATGTCCAACATGGCGGCTAAGTTAAAGCCCATGGATGCGGACCTCGATCTCAAGCCTGCTCTACTGGTGCATCTTGTCATGGTCTCTATTCCCCAACAGTTCGAGAACTTCGTCATCAACTATAACATGTCCCCTGAAAAGTGGGACATTGAAAAGACCATAGGGATGTGTTCTCAAGAGGAAGAAAGGCTTAAGTCCATTCATGGTGGTTCTTTTAACTACCTGGAGGACAACAGGAAGAGGACCTTCACCAACAGCAACCATGGTGGATCCCCTTCCAAGCCACATGGCATCTACAACACCAGCATCAGTATCAACAGTCTCTCCCTGGGGACAAGGACCAGTGTCACCATTGCAAAAAGCCTAGCCACTTCAAGAAAGATTGCCCAATATGGCTCAAGTCCATAATGGCAAAGAACAGTAAAGACATAGTTTCTTTTGTAAATGAATCCTTGTATGAAAAGTTTTCTAAATCTACTTGGTGGATTGACTCTGGTGCAACTTTTCATGTTGCCAACTCTTTACAGGGATTCCATTCGACAAGGACTTTGCAAAGAAGAGAAAGACTCATTGAGGTCGCGAATGAGGTTCAAGCAGAAGTGGAGGCTGTTGGCGACATTCCTCTAGAGCTAGCTGATGGCTTTACTATTCTGCTTAAGGATGTTTTATTTCTTCCTTCCATCCATAGAAACTTAATAAGTGTGTCGTGCCTGGATAAAGACATGTATGAGTGTTATTTTGGACATGGCAAATGTGCCATTTGGTTGAAAGATACTTGTGTGGGTGTGGCTTCACTACATGACAAGCTTTATTTATTATCCTTGCATGAGAAAGTGTTTTATGTGTGTGATGTGAGCGAACATGTTCCCTTGTCGAACAAAGAACAAAAGAAAAGTAAGCGAACTCTTGACTCATCGAAGTTATGGCACTGTAGATTAGGCAATATTTCGAGGGGAAGAATAGAAAGTCTCGTTAAAAATGACATTCTTCCTCCATTAGAGTTCTCAGACATCGAGCAATGCATAGACTGCATCAAAGGAAAGTATGTAAAGCAAATTAAAAAGGGTGCAAACCGAAGTATAGCAACACTAAAAATCATCCACACTGATATTTGTGGACCGTTTCCTATGAAAAGTGTGGATGGTTATGATTCATTCATAACATTCACGAATGATCACTCCTGGTAGGGTTACATTTATCCAATGAAAGAAAGATCTAAATCATTGGATAAATTTAAAAATTTCAAAGCTGAAGTTGAAAATCAGCATGATAAAAAGAATTAAAATAGTCCGGTCTGACTGTGGGGGGGAGTACTACGGTCGGCATACTATATATGGTCAAGTACCAGGACCTTTTGCAAGGTTCCTATAGGAAAATGGAATAGTCGCCCAGTATTATATGCCGGGCAAACCTCAGCAAAATGGAGTAGCTGAAAGGCATAACCGTACCCTTATGGATATGGTGCGCAGCATGATGAGCTATTCCACCCTCCCATTGGGATTGTGGATGGAGGCGCTTAAAACCGCCATTCACATTCTCTACAGAGTACCAAGTAAGTCGGTGCCCAAAACACCGTATGAATTGTGGACAGGCAGAGTCCCCTCTCTGCACCACTTGAGGGTCTGGGGGAGCCCAGCTGAGGCAAAAGTTTTCAATCAAAACATTGCAAAGTTAGACCCCAAAACAGTATCTTGCCACTTCATTGGCTATCCAGATAAATCAAAAGGCTATCGTTTCTACTATCCTGACAGATACACGAAGTTTGTAGAAACGAGACATGCAGTATTCTTGGAGGATGAATTGATGAGGGGGAGCACGGTAGCTCGGACAATTGATCTTGAGGAGAAGAGGGTGCATGCACCTAATCCGATGACTCAGGAGCCATTTTTCTCGCTACCTGTTGTGACACCATCTACAACCCCTGAGGTTGTGGTGCCGGCACCTGTTGTGACTCCACACGTGACAGCAATGGGAGAAGGTTTAGAACCTGTCCATCAGGAGCCACCTGAACCCACTGTTGAGCACGAAAGAGAGCCAGAACAGCCACATACTGAAAATGTGCCAGAACCTGAGGCATGAAATGAGCAAGAGTCTGATGAACTCAGAAGGTCTAAAAGAGAACAAAGACTAGCCATTTCCAAAGAAATTTAAAAAGTTTATAACACAGAAACAGTTCATATGGAGGGCGATCCTACCTCATATGAAGAAGCCATTAGAAGCCCTCACTCAGCCAAGTGGGTGGAGGCAATGGAAGATGAAATGAAATCAATGAGTTCCAACAATGTTTGGGACTTAGAGGAAATTCCTAAAGGAGCCAAAACAGTAGGATGCAAGTGGGTCTACAAAACAAAGTATGACTCCAATGGGAATGTAGAAAAGTACAAAGTTAGACCTGTGGCAAAAGGATTTACGCAAAGAGAAGGGGTAGATTACAATGAGACTTTTTCTTCGGTCTCATGTAAGGACTCCTTCAGAATCATAATGGCACTAGTTGCACATTTTGATTTAGAGTTGCATCAAATGGATGTTAAGACGACATTTCTAAATGGGGATTTAGAAGAAAATGTTTACATGAAACAACCCAAGGGTTTTTTCATGGAGGGGAAGGAACATATGGGATGCCGCCTAAATAAATCCATTTATGGGTTAAAGCAAGCCTCTAGGCAGTGGTATTTAAAGTTTAATGATACAATTAAAAGATTTGGATTCAAAGAGAATGTTGAGGACAACTGCATTTATGCAAAGTTTAAAAGTGGGAAATATATTTTCCTAATTATGTATGTGGATGACATCTTGCTTTCTAGCAGTGATGTGAGTCTACTACTAGAAACAAAGAAGTTCTTGTCTTCAAATTTTGACATGAAAGACCTTGGTGAAGATTCTTATGTTTTGGGCATAGAAATTCACCGAGATAGAAAGAATGGAGTGTTAGGACTGTTGTAGAAAGCATATTGTGAAAAGATTCTAAAGAAATACAATATGCATGCGAGTAATGCAACACCTTCTCCCATAGTCAAGGGCAATAGTTTTGGAAAATCCCAATGTCCAAAGAACCAATATGAGATCGATCAAATGAAGCCAGTACCATATGCTTCGGCTGTTGGAAGCTTACAGTATGCACAAGTGTGCACTCGCCCTGACTTAGCTTTTATCACCGGGGTACTCGGTAGATATCAAGAGAATCCAGGCATAGAACACTGGAAGATGGTAAAGAAAGCTTTACGTTATGTGCAAGGCACAAAAGGCCTCATGCTAACATATAAAAGATCTGATTCCCTAGAAATAAGAGGGTATTCAGATGCGGATTTTGCGGGAGATAAAGACGACCGAAAGTCCACGACAAGATATGTCTTTACTCTCGGAGGAGGTGCTATTTCATGGAGAAGTGCCAAACAGTCGATAGTTGCATCATCTACGATGTATGCAGAATTTATAGCATGTTATGAGACCATGGGACAGGCGTTATGGTTAAAGAAATTTCTACCTTACTTGAAAGTGGTTGACTACATCAGCAGGCCACTAAAGATGTACTGTGACAACGAGCCCGCAGTATTCTATGCTCACAAAAACAAGTCGAGTAATGCTACAAAGTCAATAGATATAAAGTATTATGTTGTGAAGGACAAAGTCCAGGATCAAACTATAAGTCTCGAGCATATAAGGACAAAGGATATGCTTGCGGTTCCACTAACGAAAGGCTTGCCACCCAATATGTTCAAGGAACACACAGCCGGTATGGGATTAATGAAAATCCTATGATTCCTGGACTACAGAGGCCCAAAAGTAACAGGATTTGTTTCAAAATAGAAAAGTATGTAGTGGTTGTATGATTCTATCGGCAATTGAGCTGAGACAATGAAACATGCTCTATGTACCGATCCGTGATGAAACGAGTAAAGTATAAAGTATAAAGTTAAAAGAAAATTCGAGATCAAGGGGGAGAATGCTAGTTTGATCTCTCCCGTTCGAGCCCAACGGCCCGAACGAGCCCCTTATCTGCACCCTGATCGGGGGCGCCTAACCTTATCATGGTTGGTGGGCCCCTGTCGCCGCGCTATATAAAGTGGTGGGGGACCGACAACACGCGTCACGAGGTTCGCCGTTGTGCCAATCACCCCACCTACATCCCTACCGATCTAGGGTTAGCGTGAGCCGACGGGAAGCGCCTCCACCACTGCACACCCACGCCGTCGCCCTTCTCCCATGGCGACTGACGCCGACACTAGCTCCGGCACCAGCTCCGGCATCCCCTCTGGCTCATGCTTGTCGAGCCAGGGCGCAGGTGGTTCTCTTCTCTCTCTCTCTCTCTCCCTCTCAGATGCAATAGTTCGTACTCGTGCAGATGCTACCGAAAAGATCTAGACTAGTAGATGCAAAGCCTAACTAACATGGGAGAGATCTCAGGACGACATGGAAGACCATTCTTAGTGCGAGAAACTTTACCGATGAGGTCGGGAGGCCTGAGGAGTGCATGAGTTGGCGATAACATTTTTTTTTTGAAACCGTGCAAGAGGCTTGCCATCCTATTGATATAGTAGAAAATATTTGACCAGTTTATGAGGGAAACCGGCCGAAAACCATACAACAACACAACACTACACGCCCGCCCCAAGGCCGGGCACCACACGAGTCGACGGCCTAACCACCCAAGTGGCCAAGGACGTCACCCAAAACACCTTAAAAACGCGACAAGGTGGAGGCAAAAACTCGGAGTCGCCGCTCCGGCATTCACGCCGACCCCCGGGGCCGCGCACCACCTAGCCGAAGACGAGCAAAGGACGACACTGACAAGACAAACAAACCGAACATCGGCACATACAGCTAAGGGCCTCAACAGCGATGCCTCCAAGAAGGGGAACAACGAACGAGAGCGCCGCCATCACCGGCATCGGCCAAGGCCCGTGCAGGGTTTTCACCCCGGAGCACACCAAACCGAAGTCGTGTCCGCCTGACCGTCGAGTCGAGGTAGCCCAGCAGCTCGTCGTCACCAACAACCAACTCACTCCGCTGGTCCCTCTGGCCGACAAAACATCCAAAGCGAGGACCACAAGAGGCAAAATGACGCAAGAAGCGCCACCCACGCCCGATCCCGCGAGGGATCTAGGGTTTCCCCCGGAGAACCCGGGCAGAGGTCACGAGAGCACCACCACGACGACGCCTCCAAGAAGGACACAACGCCAAAAGGCGTCGCCGCCGCCGGTTCCTGCTGGAGCCAGAACAAGAATTTCGCCTGGTAGAGAGTCGCAAACCTCACACCCGCCCCTCGAGGGCCGGCCAGACCACCACCACCAACCCGCACGCAGAAACACTAACCCCTCGCGCTAGACGAACTGAGGCCAGAAACGGAACTAGGCGCCGAGGCATAGAACCGCTCCCGCAAAGCCACCTCCTAGCTTGGCGAGAAGAAGAAACCACCTTTCGGGGCCGCCGCCCCGACTTCCGAGTGTCACGTCAAGCCGACAGGCACTCTCGAAGCTCCGCAGTTGACTGCCATGAACATATCAAGACGTCCGACGACGAAGCCATCGGACAGTGCAGCTCGACCTGACATCCTGCACGCCGCCGCACCTAGGCTCCCCAGCGCTGCGACGAAGCCGCCGTCCAGATCATCACCGCTGCCCACGAGATAGCCACCGAAGCAACCAGGGCGAACCCGGGCAACTGCCACCGCGGGCAGGACCGAAGACCAAAACCGCAACCATCCTCCTCCTCTTTCACGGACATAGAGCCACCACGACCAAGCCTAGGCGGCCAACCCCCCGCCGGAGGAGCCAGGCCCTACCCGCGCCGCAATAGCCGCATCCAAGCCACGAGGAGCGCTCTACATCCGAACGCACGACGACCGCCGAAGATCTGGGCACGGATCCCAGGTCGACGGACGCGCCGCCCACTGGCCGACCGCCTCGAGCATTGAGGGAGGGCACCGCTGCACCGTCCAGGACCGTAGCCCCAGCGCACCTCCGCCGCCCGACGGAGCAGCGCCGCCCGCGAGCCGCAACGCGAGGCGTGGAGAAGAAGGCCCCCTGCCGCCCTACCGCACGGGCTTGCGATAACATGTGTGCTCATAGAAAAATGCATCCATTTGCATTTCCAATGTCTCCACTTGAAGTTTTTAAGTAACCTGTGCCCATCCCGATCTGGCAAACAGAAGAAACTGAATGTAAGTATTGGAAATGTATTGTTTACAGTTCCAAAATGAGAGTAAACGACATGAGACAAAATGCATTCTTTTGTGCTTCAGATATTTCTCGACTTGGAAGTTCAGACCATCTCCGGCCGCCCTCCCCATCCGGCTCGGCGGAAAAACCTGGGTCGACCCACGCATGGCCGGCGGCGCGAACCAAGGGAGGAGCCGGCAGAGGTGGCCGGTGAAGCGCGCGGGACGGCCATCCGGCGGCGTCGAAGGCCATTCCACGGATGCGTGCAGGGGGCCGAACCCGACGCAGCGGCAAGGACTAGAGAGAGGGAACCGTGGGGGCGAGGCCGCCGCCGGCGGCAGCGATTTGGGCGGGTGGACGAGGGGCGAGGGAGCATAGCTGAGGTCCAACTTGTATTTTTTTTCAGGAACAGATGTGACCCAACTAAAGCCGGGGATCCTATTTGCAGCCCATAGTAGGCGATAAAAGTTCCTCCGCCTGAATGTTTGCTATATGCGCTGTCTTTTACGTGGCCCGTTAATACATGCAGTTTTTTATGTATTGCGCATATTTTCTCTAAAAAATAGTTATCTTGGAATAAAATATAATTTTTTTTCATAAGTATACGAACTTAAAATAAATTTTAAAATTTATCAAATAAGTGTTCTCGAGTTGAAAATAAAGTTTCACGTGGTACATAATTCATTAAAGAAATGATCAAACATATAAAAATGATGTTCATGAATGTTAGGATACATGCTCATCTATTTTTTTAATATATGAATACATTACCATAAAAAGGTGAAAACAAAAAAATATATAACTTTGAATTGTCTATTAATAAATAGTTGCCAACGGTACTAATTTTTCATGTTCATTGGTGAAGATCGTCATCATTAGATTTCTTAGAGATCTTCACAATATTATTCAGTGGTGGAATTTCTTAGATATATCGTGTGAGCCGGCCAACAACCCATGGAGCCGGGTTTTTTTTTACCGGATGGAGCTGGTGTTGGTTAGGTGTGGTCTATGTGCGTTCATGGGACCCATAGGGCGTGTTTGGTTGATCGTGGCTTTTAGTCGCACTTAGAGATTTTGGCTCCACGGAAGCTGCACGCGGCAATGCAACCTCTCGTATCAAAAGTGGCATTCGTTTGGTTCCTTATATTCTCATTTCCCTAGGGGTTGAGAAGCCAAACCCAGTCGTTTGGTTCCATGTATTTTAGGTTTTCAGCAAATTGGCACTTATTTGGCTAGCTGCATTATTCCTGATATCCTTACCTCCTAGCTGGTGAGGTGAGCTTACCCAACATCGGCAAGACAGAAAACATAGTTCAGACATTGCAATTCAGAGAACCATTAGATAGGACATAATCAGACATGGCGTGTGTGTTGCAGCACGAGTTCACAAGTAACTGCACGTGATGCAACACTAGTTCATCACATACGGAGGGGTTATAACTGAATATCACCACCCAAAATATACAGACCAAAGTTCATCGATCACCACAACCATAGTTCATCGGCCTAGCTGCTCCAAAATACACATCACATTCATCATCATCAACATCACTACCACCACCTCCTCAAACAGCTCAGTCTGCTGCTTAGAGGTAGTGCTTGTTCAGAAAAGGTCGTGAACCAGCTCATGGGCGGGCACAGGCTATTTGCAATGGATATTCAAAGTAAAAAAAAATCCAATGCAAAACCTGAAGGCTGAAAAGTTGTCTGATGCAGTAGTACAAACACAAAGATTGACAAACTGTTTAATATAAGGACGCGACTACCTAGCGGAAGGTCCATGGATAGCAAAATCTGGCGGATGATTTTGACATCTCCGATTTCAACAGCCACGCACACGATTTGGCGTTCTGACCCAAACGAGCATTCTCTTCGCGTGTTGTGCAGTTATAATCCATCTGAATCCATTAGGAAGTGTGGCCCATGACGTGCATGGACAAGGCTTGGAGTAAAGGTTACAAGAAAGGACATTACGCTGATGTCAGCGGAAGTTAATATAAAAATTCAAAATTCAAAATGTTTTGTAGGTTGATCCGTCTATCTGATTTAGGATCCGTTTTCATCGTTGGGCTAGTCGCGACGAGATCTTCGAAACTAGATCCCATGTTAGTATGTTCTAACAACTTTTTTTTTGGACCAAAAATTATCCACCCGTAATACCTGAGTTATCCATGCCATAGTATATAATTTATCCATCCTATAACCATGGTATGATGATTATATGCAATCAACTTATCCAGCAGTATTTAAAAAGAAATTATCCATACTTATATGCAGAAGTTATCAACAAGCTAAAACAGAAGTTATTCATTCTTATATGCAGAAGTTATCCACTAGCTAAAACTGCAGTTATCCAAGCTTATATGCATAAGTTATCCACTAGCTAAAACTACAATTATCCATGCTTACATGCAGAAAGTTATTCATGCTTATATGCAAAAGTTATCCACTAGCTAAAACTACAGTTATATATGCTTACATGCAGAAAAGTTATCCATGCTTATATGCAGAAGTTATCCATGCTTATATGCAAAAGTTATTGAAGGGAATATGCCCGAGAGGCAATAATAAAGTGGTTATTATCGTATTCCTTATTTATGATAAATGTTTATTTTGCATGCTATAATTATATTAATACGGAAACGTTAATACATGTGTGTTTAATAAACAAAAAGGAAGTTCCTAGTTATGCCTCTCTTATAAACTAGCTCGTTGATTAACATGATGATCAAAGTTTCCTGATCATGGACATTGGATGTTGTTAATAACGGGATCACAACATTAGTGTAATGGTGTGATGAACATTCATCCGAAGTATAGCATTACGATCAAAGTCATTGAGTTTATATTGCTATAACAACTTAGGAAGTGATCCTAATCCTTAGACCATGAGATCATGTCAATCACTAACACCGGAAGAGTTTCTTGATAACATCAAACGTCACACCGTAACAGGGTGATTATAAAGATGGATTCAGAACTAATAAAGTGTTATGTTGAGGCCCATGGATCGAGAGTGGAATTTGTTCATCCCGATGACGGATAGATATGCTCTGGGCCCTCTCGGTGATATCACATTGATTAGCTTGCAAGCAAGTGATTTGATCACTAGAATGTTATATCACGGGAACAAGAAAAGAGTGCATGTCAGTAACGAGATCAAACTAGGTATGAAGATACCGATGATCGAATCTCGGACATGTAATATATCGTGAAACAAAGGGATTAATATACTAGCGTAAAAGGTTCCAACGATCACAAGAAATTTATCGTTGAATGTGTGGGAGTCAGTATGGGTCTCTAGATCCCGCTTCTAATTATTGATCTGAGAGGGGTCTCGATCATGTCCGCATTATTCGCGAACCGTAGGGTGACACACTTAAGAGACACCGACATCCATTTGGAGCAAAAGTTTCATGCCGAAAAGAATAACAGGCGTAGGAATTTATTTCACTAGATACCGAAACGGGTTTTCGGGTGAAATTGCAAAAAGTGTTTCTGCATGTGAAATGAAATACTAGCAAGGGGTTATATGTGAATGTTTGTCATTAAAATAATTGACAAAATTCTGAATAAATAAAAGGAGTTTTATTTAATGAGAGTTTGCATTAAATTTGGTGAAAATTTAATGGGAATTTGAGTGGGTTTTTGAGTGGAGGGAATTGAAAGGCATTTGAGTGAGTGGAGTGTCCACCCACATGAATGTGGAAGAGGTGGGGCAGCCCCATGGCTGGGCGCATGGCCCCTTGGGTGCCCCCCTCTCCCTATAAAAGGAGCCCCCCTCCCTCTCTCTCACTCACACCTCCTCGTGAAGGATCTCTCTCCCCCTCTAGAATTTATCCCCCATGGTCTCGGACTAGTGAGATACATGTTCCCGGTGGCTATTCGGCAAGAAAGAGTTGTGCTTCCGCTGCATCGCTGGAGCGAGGAGGCGGAGGTTGCTCGGTGCCTCGAACGTGTGTGCGAGCACGGATGCGCTGCTGATTTGCGGCGCTAGGACTTCCTCTCGATCTTGAGATCGGCAAGAGATCGTCTACATCAACCACGAGTTGAACTCGTTAAGCTTTGTCGGTCTTCAAGGGTATGTTCTCTACGGATATATATCCGCCCGTTGTTTGTATCTAGTAGATAGATCTTGGTACATAGTTCACATCGTAGGAATTGTTTTGTTTTCTATGCTGCGAACCCTACAGTGGTATCAGAGCCGGATCTATGCGTAGATACTTTACACAGGTAGTACACATATGAGTATGTGGGCGATGATGATCATGTTGTTGCTCCTTTGTTGTAATTTTGGATATTGGTGGCATAGTGGGATGAAGCGGCCCGGACAAACTTTACATGTCCTCGCACATGAGACCTGTTCCACGCTTGACATGCAACTAGTTTGCATAAGTGGCTAGCGGGTGTCTATCTCTCCTACTATAGTCAATATCTATTTTGCAAGCGAGTTGTCAACAATTTGGTTATCCTCGTTGTGGTTCATGTTCATAGGTAAGAATGGTTCTATCTTCGAAAGCCCTAAGCCACGTAAAATTTGCAATGGATAAATTAGAGGCGTCTAGTTTAGATTGTTGCTGGGCTAGTGTTATGATATGGTGATGTTGTAAGTAGAAGCATGAGATGATACTCTTACAACATACATAATGTGTAATCTCCATAGACCTTGGACTTACACATAAAGGTATGATAGTGATCATACCACGATGCACATGATAGAGATCATATGCGGGAACCATATCATTCCACTAATAAACATGTGATGTTTGATAGCATCTTATATTGCTTGTTTGACGTTTTATTAGCATAATAAGATGATCCCTCATTTAGATATCAAGATAAAAATGTGTTCTTTCTTAAGTATGCACCGACAATGTTTCGTCGCTTCAAGACATCACGTGATGATCGGGTGTACTTGAATCCACGAGCATATCTCGGGTGTAAGACAGTTACACACGCGAATACTAAGGTTCTTACTTGGCGAGCCTAGCATGTACAGACATGACCTCGGAACACGGACCGAAAGGTTAAGCATGAGTCATATGTTTTGATATGATGACCATATGGATGCTCGCCTTTGAAGCTACACCGACTCACGTGATGATCGGACTTGGTGTAGTGGATTTGGTTCATATAATCACCAAAAAGACACGAGGGATGTCGTTTTTGAGTGGGAGTTCATTTCTAATTTGGATTAGTAGAACTCAATTTATCATAAATTAAATCAAAGTGAATTTGCATAATTTGCTGTAGTCATTGGCATTCGTTCACCATCTTATGCATAGTTGTAATTGAGATAATAGAACTGTAGAATTCTGGATATATACTTTACGAACTGGTATCGTATTGTGTTGAGTGTCAATCTAAAGTTTAAAGTCCTATTGCAAACTTTTAGCAAAATTCCATTTACTCCGTGAAATTTAATAATTGGTATTAAATCGAGAGTAACAATTCCAGTGTTAGTATCTTAAGTATCATGTTTGCCTCCATGATTCTTGATTGTTTAAATATCAAGTTTATCTAGGAGCTAAAAGAATTGTTTCAGAAACCATCATGTGTGGCAGATATAACGATATCTGAAACAATGTTTTGGTTGCAATATGATAGAGTATAATATATGTTCTCATATTGGATGAGAATTTACGAAGATTGGAGATGCTAGACATCCTAATCATTCAAAAGGGTTTTGGAAAGTAATATTATACTCATGATTCGCCTTTATAAGCTACAGTAGCTTGATCATGAAAGTCGTCATGATAAGGGTGAATAGAAGATGTATGTAAAGTGTTTACTACACTAAAAGATTACTAAAGAATGGATTTTGAAAGAATACCGATCATTTTTATGATGGTGATCTACTTCAAAGTGCAAGTCCAAAGGTATTATTATTTGAATATACACGCTTTGGACTATGTGTCATGTATATGTCGCCACTGTTGATGTTGATAAATTCTTTTAAAAAGGAAAAGGAAATGCTGAAAGAGAATCTATAAAATATATTTGGCAGAAAAGAAAAGATTGGAAATATCCAATTTAGGTATATGGATGATATACATGTTATGGTTGTATTGTTTGCTTGTTAAACAATGTGGTTCTTGGGTATTGGATACCGAATTGGTTGGTATGAAATTTCATACGGAACGACGCAATTCATGAACCACAATGGCCTAAGTAACTAGCAAGAGAATATGTGATGATGTTCGTCGAAAACAAACAAACCGTTGTTTGTATTTCTCGTTGACATCAAAGCTTGACTTCAAGATTTGTTTTAATAATTGTTATTTAAATTAGGTATTATGAGAACAAAGATTGTTCAAATAATTACCATATCCCATATTAGATGGATGATTTACAAATCTAGTTGAAGAAATCACATCCATAAAACCTAATGCTAAAACGTCGCAAGACAAATGATTGAAAGATCACTTACGAAGTGACATCGCCGTTTAAATTATATTGGAAAGAAAACATGAAGAATCTCCATATTCATGGATTTTTGGAGTCTTTGATTTGATCAAGTGAGACTTTCCTCGGGATAATTAAAAACTTCGTTCAAAGGCCAAAGAAGAACGAACGACTAAAATATTGGAATTTATACATATCGATGTATGTAGTCCATTATGTGTAGTCGTAAGCGATGGGTTTCAACTTCATATACTTTCTCCGGAAATTTGAGTGAATATTCACTTAATGAGAATGAAGTATAAAATATTTGAAAATGTTTCAAAGACTTTCAAGATGAAGTGGAAAATCATTGTAACAAGAAAATAAATGGTTTATGATTTTATCATAAGGGATTTATTTGAGTTACAAGTGTAACAAGAAAATAAATGAATTATGATTTTATCATAAAGGGATTTATTTGAGTTGCAAGTTTAGCAAAACACCTAGATTTACATATCCCGAAACACCATAGGAATATGGAGTGTTTGAGATTTGTAATGAAACCTTGTTTGACATGGTTGGATCAAAGGTGTTATTTATAAAACTGCCATTATGTTTTAAAAGATTAAAGCTTTAGTGACTACCGCTTTTTCACTGAAAAGAGCTCCATCTTGATCCGTTGAAATGACACCATATGAGTTATGGTTTGGGGTAAAACCCAAGTTGTCCTTTCTTAAATTTTGGTATGCTAAACATAAGTAAGATGTTTACAACCGAAGTCGGATGAGCATGTCTTTGTAGGTTATTTCGAATAACAATTGTTTATTCCTCCATAACACCAAGGACAAAAGGGTTTGTCGCTTGAAACGTGAAGTTTCTTGAAAAAGGAATTTTTCGCAAAAGTTAAGTGGGAGGACAATAGAAATTTGATAAGGTTAACGAACCTTAGCTATATGTGCTGAGTTGCGCAGCGCCGGAAATTGTTCCGAAGGCTGCCATAATGCTCATAGCTTATGTGCCTCAAAGGTTGTGGTCACGGAGATCTAAGTTCCTATTGAACCAAGTAGGTCGGTTAGACAATCAAATGCTAAGATTTGAGAGTAAATCATTATTGTTTGACAATGATGAACCGAATACATACAAAGAAGCGATGATGGGCCCTGACTCCGTCAAATGGCTTGAAGCCATAAAATCCGTGATAAGTCCATACACGATAAATCAAGTTTTGAACTTGGAAGACCCTCCGAAAATGTGTAAAAACCTATCGGTCGTATTTGGATCTATAAAGAAACAGACATGGATGTTTCACATCTATGAAATAGTCGACATTTCTTAAAGTATTTTACGACAATGTTCAAAGAGTTGACTATGACAAGATTTGATCTTTCATAGCGATATTTAGTCTGGACGGATTAAAGTAGCAACCACTACATATAATTTGGTATATGGTAGATGAATAAACAAAACAAAATTCTTCTAATAGAATGGTTACCTAGGACGTGTACATGACACGGTCCAAAGGGTTTTGTTAAAATTCAAAGGATGCTAAAAGGGCATGCAAACTTCAATGGTTGAAGTAAGCATCGCGGAGTTGGAATGTTCACCTTAATGAAAAGGAGTTTTCATCAGGAGACGATGAAGATGCTTGCATTTGCAAGAAATTAAGTGGGAGCGCTAAGACATATTTCTAATACATTATGTGGAGGACATTTTGTTGATTATAAATGATGTATCTTTTATTGACAAAGGTTAAGAATTTCATTTCGATGAAATACTTAGGCAAAACCCGAATATTTAGCGTGAATGTCTACAGTGGATAGACTGTGACGCCAATATGGTTGTGCCAAACGTACATATATGAGATATTGAAGGAGTTCAATATAGAAACAACAAGAAACGGTTCTTGTCGCATGGAAAGGAATTGAATCAAGATTCAAGTGTATTGACACTTGATAAGTGAAACAAGATTCAAGTGCTTTGACACTTGATGAGTGAAATCACGAGAATGTTTTGATCAATCATACCATGATATGTACACACCCAGATATGTCCTATGCTCTAAGTGTTATGATCATATACCAGAATGAATCATAAAATGATCATTGGACGATAGTGAGAATATTCTAATGATATTTTGGAAGAACTAAGAATATATTTGTGTAGAGGTGACAAACAATTACAAATAGTTCATTGTAAAGTGTTACATTGATACTAGTTTTGTCACAAGATACAAATTAAGTTTATCTCAATTTAAACTATGGGTGGCACAATGTAATGTAAAGGATATTCCATGATAGATTTGGAAGAGTTCCAAAGTTAAGACATTGTGACGAATACTACAACAAAAGGCTAAGTATATGATTGCTATAGTAGCAGCAAAGGAGGGAATTTGTGTCAAGTAGTTTGTTATCAAACTAAGGTGTGGTTCGCAACGGGCTAACACTAAAGATATATTGTGTGACAATATTATCGACGTGTTTTAACCCCAAGGAACTAAAGGTCTCACCGAAAGACCAAATTTATACAATGCCATCTCATTGGAGAATGAGTGATGCGTGAAGACGCAAAGACATGCAAATACACACGGACCTGAAAGTGTCAGATCCGTAGATTATGTTAACCACTTGAAGTTCCGTATTTGGAACACCAGAAAGCCATAGTTGTTCAATACACAAAGTTTTCAAACTAGATTATTTTCTCTAGTGCAAGTGGGAGACTGAAGGGAAAATGCCCGAGAGACAATAATAAAGTGGTTATTATCGTATTCCTTATTTATGATAAATGTTTATTTTGCATGCTATAATTGTATTAATACGGAAACGTTAATACATGTTTGTTTAATAAACAAAAAGGAAGTTCCTAGTTATGCCTCTCTTATAAACTAGCTCGTTGATTAACATGATGATCAAAGTTTCCTGATCATTGACATTGGATGTTGTTAATAACGGGATCACAACATTAGTGTAATGGTGTGATGAACATTCATCCGAAGTATAGCATTACGATCAAAGTCATTGAGTTTATATTGCTATAACAACTTAGGAAGTGATCCTAATCCTTAGACCATGAGATCATGTCAATCACTAACACCGGAAGAGTTTCTTGATAACATCAAACGTCACACCGTAACAGGGTGATTATAAAGATGGATTCAGAACTAATAAAGTGTTATGTTGAGGCCCATGGATCGAGAGTGGAATTTGTTCATCCTGATGACGGATAGATATGCTCTGGGCCCTCTCGGTGATATCACATTGATTAGCTTGCAAGCAAGTGATTTGATCACTAGAATGTTATATCACGGGAACAAGAAAAGAGTGCATGTCAGTAACGAGATCAAACTAGGTATGAAGATACCGATGATCGAATCTCGGACATATAATATATCGTGAAACAAAGGGATTAAGATACTAGCGTAAAAGGTTCCGACGATCACAAGAAAGTCATCGTTGAATGTGTGGGAGTCAGTATGGGTCTCCAGATCCCGCTTCTGATTATTGATCTGAGAGGGGTCTCGATCATGTCCGCATTATTCGCGAACCGTAGGGTGACACACTTAAGAGACACCGACATCCATTTGGAGCAAAAGTTTCATGCCGGAAAGAATAACAAGCATAGGAATTTATTTCACTAGATACCGAAACGGGTTTTCGGGTGAAATTGCAGAAAGTGTTTCTGCATGTGAAATGAAATACTAGCAAGGGGTTATATGTGAATGTTTGTCATTAAAGTAATTGACAAAATTCTGAATAAATAAAAGGAGTTTTATTTAATGAGAGTTTGCATTAAATTTGGTGGAAATTTAATGGGAATTTGAGTGGGTTTTTGAGTTGAGGGAATTGAAAGGCATTTGAGTGAGTGGAGTGTCCACCCACATGAATGTGGAAGAGGTGGGGGCAGCCCCATGGCTGGGCGCATGGCCCCTTGGGTGCCCCCCTCTCCCTATAAAAGGAGCCCCTCCCTCTCTCTCACTCACACCTCCTCGTGAAGGATCTCTCTCCCCCTCTAGAATTTATCCCCCATGGTCTCGGACTAGCGAGATACATGTTCCCGGTGGCTATTCGGCAAGAAAGAGTTGTGCTTCCGCTGCATCGCTGGAGCGAGGAGGCGGAGGTTGCTCGATGCCTCGAACGTGTGTGCAAGCACGGATGCGCTGCTGATTTGCGGCGCTAGGACTTCCTCTCGATCTTGAGATCGGCAAGAGATCGTCTACATCAACCACGAGTTGAACTCGTTAAGCTTTGTCGGTCGTCAAGGGTATGTTCTCTACGGATATATATCCGCCCGTTGTTTGTATCTAGTAGATAGATCTTGGTATATAGTTCACATCGTAGGAAATTTTTTGTTTTCTATGCTGCGAACCCTACAGTTATCCACTAGCTAAAACTATAGTTATCTATGCTTACATGCAGAAAGTTATCCATGCTTATATGCAGAAGTTATCCATTAGCTAAAACTACAGTTATTCATGTTTACAAGCATAACTTATCCAATAGCTAAAACTACAGTTATTCATTCTTATATGCAGAAAGTTATCCATACATATGAGTAGAAGTTATCCACTAGCTAAAACTACAGTTATCCATGCTTACAAGCAGAAGTTATTCAGAAACATAAATACAAGTTATCACTAGCTAAAAATGCATTTATTCAGGAATATAAGTATAAGTTATCCAGAATTTGAATTTAATCTTCTTTTGCATACGATATAATAAATAGGATCTTATGCCCCACCCATCCACCATCCTAAGTCGTAGTGACCAAACGTAAAACGCAACCACTAGTTTAGCGGCTCGGCGTACGGGTGACGAAGCCTCGAAGTTGTGCTAAGGTATCGAGACTTCGTCGTCATCGATGTGTTACCACGTCGCAATTAAACTAGCCAGTAGAAAAAAAATACAAAAGTTATCCGGATAAAAAATGTGATAGCGTCTCTACCCAACCCATTTATATGGTGGTAACTTATATGTCACGGGGTGGATAACATATATACTATGATATGGATAACTTACGTGTTAGAGGTGGGTAACTTTCTGATCCAAAATTTTTTCATCAAAACATATCAATATGGGATCTAGTTTCGAAGATCTAGTCGCGACTAGCCCAACGGTGAAAATGGATCCTAAATCGAACGAACGGTTTGACCTAAAAAACATTTTGAATATTCGGTTTGATCCTTAGCTGGCTCCGATTCATTTTATCTTTCCGTCTGCTCCACGCGTGTGCGCCGAGCATGCATGTGCTTAACTTTTGTCCTTTTGTGTTTACTACACCAGCTCACCTATGTACACACGTGCATACAGCGAGTCCGCCAAGTTTTACAAATCTCAGACCGTTCTAAGAATAGAATTTCCATAATATAAATAAAAATATTCAAGAATTTTCCATAAAGACGATGTCTCAAAATAGTAGAGAAATTACATGACAAAGTGTCCAATACTAAACAGAAGGTTTAAGAATTTTCCATTACAACGATATTGTCTCAAAATACTAGAGAAAGTTAACAACAGATAAACTCATAGCATAACTTTGCGGTTCTCCAAGGCTTGGAAACGTGATATGATTGCATCATCCTTAACTTGAAAAAAGAATTCCTTCTCAAGATATGTAACCAAGCAATCATTTAAGTATTGGCTTCCCATCTTGTTCCTCGGTTTATTTTTCACATAGTTCATTGAAGAAAAAACCCTCTCAATAGTTGCGGTTGCAATAGGAAGAACAAGAACCAATTTAAGAAGGTTGTAAACAAGATTATATGTCAGGTTCTTCTTTGTCTCGACAAGCTTAATAGAGAGATCTGCAATATTTTTTACTTCCCTGTACCTTTCATCTCTACGCATGTCAGCAATGAAGTTTGTGAGTTGAAAGGGAAGGTGCACTAGTTCCATCATTGAGAGATCTTTGGGATAAAAGTGAGCAAGTTTGTAACATCCCAGCATTTAGGAACCAACGAAGGGTAGATTTAGAAATCTGTGAAAATTCATGCATTCATTTGTAAAAATATGGGTAATTTTTTTTGCCAAATAAAAACCTAAAGTGGTCAAAGCTTTCATACTTTGAGATTAGGTATAGTCTTGAAGGATGATTGTTATAGACTTTGATATGATCTTTGTGCACTAATGTGTTTTGGGAAATGAAATTTGAATTTAAACTTGAGTGTTGAATTTATAGTTCAAAAGGATTTAAAGTTATGTTTTAGTATTATGCTTTAGTCAAGAGTTAATAATTGGTAGTTCAAACTTTATATAAAGAAAAAAATTAAGAATAATAATCTTCATTTCAAAATTTTATTCAATAAATAAGTTACACAAATGTAACTTATGGAAATGAGAAATAATCTTTACAATAGTAATTAAATAGAAGAATAATATTTCTTTATTGAATAATAGTACAATCTTTATTACAAAAGAATAAAAATAAAAAGTACAAAAGAATAAAAAAATAATTACAATTGAATAAGAGGATATTACAAGTGACTATCCTATAAAGAAAAAGAAAAACCTAAACTAAAGTCTTGATCTTCAAGTCTGGTACCTGCAAAATAAACAGAAACTAAAAAAAAGTTAAGGATTAGATTTATTTTACTCTCAGATTTGACAGTGAAGTGCACTGATCAAGGTTCACCATGGATTAATCTTTCAAGGGGCAAGTTTCACCAATATGAAAGAATATATCTTTCATAATTTTAAGCCATAAGTCAAATAAACAACAAGGAGGGGCAAGTTTCACCAGCCAAGTAAGAGTAACCAGATAAAGGTAACTTCATAAACAGAGCATATCCACAAGGTGTGCAGCAGGCACACAGGCAGCACACACACCAAACTGCATGGTGTGTGTGCTGTCAGCACAGCAGCAACAGCTCCACACACACAAAACTAGCAGCACAGCCGTGGGCAAGCTAACCCACACCATTTCCTGCTTCTTCCACACCAAGCACAGCAGCCTAGCAGCTAAACCAAATCAAAGCCAAGCAGAGATCACACCAATCACAACCTTGATCATCTCACCAAGATGGTGACATAAGGAGGGGGTAGATCAGGTGGATAGCAAGGACAAGATCAAGCCACCAGGACCAGGAGGTGGAGAGCTAGATCAAGGACAAGTCCAAGAACTGGAAGTACCAGGAGGAGCACCAGATCAAGCTAGCCACAAGATCAACCACTTGCAACCCCAACATCAAATGAGTGTGGTGAGTAAAATAGACCATCACATGATCTATCTGTCTAAGATTAGACAAGCATTCATGATTTTTCTCATACCCAAATTCTTATAAAACACCCAAGTGGGGTGAATCCATCACTGAAGTTTTAAACACTAAAAGCAATTAGAAAACTATAAAGATCCAACTAAGATCTCAGGACAACATCATTGATCCTAGATGTCAAGCTATATTTAAATTTTAGGAATAAATATAGCCAAGATTTGAACTTCTAGGCACACCTCTTAAATAGGAGTAGCACCTTAGAATTTCATCTTATGGACCCATATAATTTATCAAGCTTACAATCATTTTTCCAACTTTGACTCAAGAATCAGTAGTTGGTATCATTACCAGAACCAATCCATGAGAAACAACAAGATAAAGGCTTAATCCCTAAACCTCAGACCAACATCATGGGTTCTAGGGATGCAAGGAAAGAGAATTACACTTATCTATAATGCCAAGCTAATTTTAAGCTTGAACAAACCAAACCAAATAATAGAATCTAATTTGTGTGCCATACATGGATGGTGTCACAAGAACAGTTCAAACTAAGCAGGTTAAACATTCAACTTTCACAGTTACACTTACAACTAACTATAAAATCATTTTCCTGACATCACAGGAATCATAATCAGGAAAATCCATATACATATCTTCAATGTAAGTGACTATTTGATCTCAATCTATATATGAATTCTTTACCCAACAGTACTAATACAGTGACTTCATCGCACAACACTCGCTGTCATTAACCAAGTAATGACAGTGGTGAGTTATTAAACCACTAGATTTCCCAAGGATTGCTTCTAGAGCAACCTTACCATCTGAACCATATCAAAATTAATCCATAGAATCATCTGGTAAACCACTAGCATCACCACAGCTAATCATAAGCAGCAAGCCATAGCTAACAACCACTTATCATGCTTAGGACCATCAAAACTTGGTCCAACTCATCAGATATCTAATCCACAGAGGGGTATGAACCCTAAGCAGAACAAACCATCTTAATTAGGACATGACACTAACCAGGAATGGTCACTATCAACACATAGCATAGGATGACCTATAATGTTGGAGATATGCCCTAGAGGCAATAATAAATGTAGTTATTATTATATCTTTGTGTTTATGATAAATGTTTACATTCATGCTATAACAGTATTAACCGAAAACATTAATACTTGTGTGATTTGTAAACTAAAATAGAGTCCCTAGTAAAGCCTCTTTATAATACTAGCTTGTTGGTTAATAGATGATCGTGGTTTCCTGATCATGAACATTGAGATGTTGTTAACAACAAGATCATATCATTAGGAGAATGGTATGATGGACATACTCCTATAGATAAGCGTAGCATAAAGATCAAGTCATTTTAATAGTTCAATTGCTATATGCTTTCTGATACATAGTAACCTAATTCGTTCGACCATGAGATCATGCTAATCACCATCACCGGAAGGATGCTTTGATGACGTCAAACACCACACTTCGTAACTGGGTGGCTATAAAGATGGCATTGAGTGTTCGGAAAGTATGGGTTGAGGCACATGGATCAAGAGTGGGATTTGTCCATCCATATGACAGATAGATATACTCTGGGCCCTCTCGGTGGAATGTCATCCAATTAGCTTGCAAGCATGTGACTGGCTCACAAGGGATCACATACCATGGGAACGAGAAAAGAGTACTTATCGGTAACGAGGTTGAACTAGGTATGTAGAGATACTGACGATCAAAACCTCGGATAAGTAAACTGTCGTGAGACAAAGGGAAATTGGTATCGTATGCAAGTGGTTCATTCGATCGCAAAGTAATCGTAGAAATATGTGGGAGCCATATGAATTTCCAGATTCCTCTATTGGTTATTGATCGGAGAAGTGTCTCGGTCATGTCCGCATAATTCACGAACCATAGGGAGACACACTTAAGGATTCGATGTTGTTTAGTAGATATGGAATGTTATTAGGGATACCGAATGTTGTTTGGAGTCTCGGATGGGATCCGGGATATCACGAGGAGATCCGAAATGGTCCGGAGAATAAGATTCATATAAGGAAAGTCCTATTTCGGAGTTCGGGAAAGTTTCTAATGATTTCATCGGAGAGGTTCTAGAAGGGTCTAGAAGGTTCACCGGTCCGAAAGGAGAATGGTCCATGAATGTGTCATGGGTAAGTGGAATGATTGGATCATGTCCAAGGTCACTTGGTGTTGGCATATGAAAGAGAGAAATAAAGCTCTAAATTGAAAGTCAAACGGGAAGTTTGAAAAGTCAAACTGGAACAATGGTTTCCTAGTGGGAGAAGAAACAAGTCCTTCTCTCAATCCAACTTGGGTTTGGGTTTGGATTCAAACCCACCCCTCCCAAGGCTGCCCCTCCCTCTCATAAATAGAGGGGGAGGGCTGCCCCAAACAAAACAAGTTCCAAGCCCTCTCCACGAGCCGCCGCCGCCGCGCCGCCGGTCCGTCGCCGCCGCCCTAGACGCCAACGACACCTCCTCCTCCTCCCGGATCTCTAAACCCTAGTTTTCCGAGAAACCCTAATCCACCATAACTCACATCTGGCTTAGGCGAAGATCCGACACCACGCCGTTGTGCTGCCGGAATCGCGAGGGAGAACTACAACCTCCGCTGCCTGCTGGAACAAGGGAGAGGAAGGTCTTCATCGAGTATCGAACGTGTGACCGACTGCGGAAGTGCTGCTGGAACGCAGCGCCGGAAGGATCGTCTACGCGATCTTGAGATCAGCAAGTGTACGACTACATCACCCACGAGAATCTGCTCTCATTAACCTCTTTGGAATCTTCGAGGGTGAGTTCTTCTATCGACTCGTTGCTACAATCTAGTAGATAGATCTTGGCTTGTTTGTGTGCATGCGGTAGAATTTTTTGTTTTCCATGCTACGAACCCCTACAATGGTATCAAAGCCAGGTTTATATGTAGATCTGTTGCACGAGTAGAGCACAATGGTCATTGTTGAAAGGATACAGATGTCGCCTAGAGGGGCGGGGTGAATAGGCGATTAAAACTTTTCCTAGAGTGGCTCAACAAAGGCGGAATAAAACTAGTGTTTACTTTGTTAAGCACAACCTAGAACAACTAAGGTTCACCTATGTGCACCAACAACTTATGCTAAGCAATACAAGCAACAGAGTGATAGCAAGATATATATTACTTCAAGCACGAAGGCTATCACAATGTAAAGTGCATAAGTAAAGAGCTCGGGTATAGAGATAACCGAGGCTCGCGGGGACATCGATATTTTACCGAGTTCCTCCCAACATGGAGTACGTCTCGTTTGGAGAGGGGGTGGTATCAAACCACCAACGCCACAAAAGGCCTCCCTTATTCTCCGATGAATCTCACCCCAACGGGATCGATCCACGCTTCCACTATCGGTGCACTTGTCGGTGGCAACCGGAACCTCTCACAAGGTTGGGGCACTTCTCCACAACTTAATTGGAGGCTCCCAACAAATGCCACAAAAGGCCACAATGCCACCAAGGCCACAAAACCATCTAGGGTTCCAAGAACCCAAGAGGGACAAGCTCCAATGAGTAACTCAAACCAAATCCTCCGAGGAGAACTCAAACCGATGCACCAAATGCAATGGCAAGAACACAAGTAGTGCTCAAATCCTTCTCTCCCAAATTCCACCAAAGCTAAAAAAGCTTGTGGGGGAATAAAAGAGGAAGAACAATGGAGGAAATCCACAAAAGACTCCAAGATCTAGATCCCAAGATGTTCCCCTCACTTAGAGGAGAGATGGACTGGTGGGTTTGTAGATCTAGATCTCCTCTTTCAAATCCCTAAAGTATATGCAAGAATCAAGGGAGGGATTAAAGGGGGAGCAAGCTCAAGAGGGTCAAGAATGGAGGAGAAAGCCTGTAAAACTCGAGCAGCTGCATTGGGGAAGAAGGGCCCCTTTTTATAGGCCCACATATTTGAAGGGAATATGCCCGAGAGGCAATAATAAAGTGGTTATTATCGTATTCCTTATTTATGATAAATGTTTATTTTGCATGCTATAATTGTATTAATACGGAAACGTTAATACATGTGTGTTTAATAAACAAACAGAAAGTTCCTAGTTATGCCTCTCTCATAAACTAGCTCGTTGATTAACAAGATGATCAAGGTTTCCTGATCATGGACATTGGATGTTGTTAATAACGGGATCACAACATTAGTGTAATGATGTGATGAACATTCATCCGAAGTATAGCATTACGATCAAAGTCATTGAGTTTATATTGCTATAACAACTTACGAAGTGATCATAGTCCTTAGACCATGAGATCATGTCAATCACTAACACCGGAAGAGTTTCTTGATAACATCAAACGTCACACCGTAACAGGGTGATTATAAAGATGGATTCAGAACTAACAAAGTGTTATGTTGAGGCTCATGGATCAAGAAGTGGAATTTGTTCATCCCAATGACGGATAGATATACTCTGGGCCCTCTCGGTGATATCACATTGATTAGCTTGCAAGCAAGTGATTTGATCACTAGAATGTTATATCACAGGAACGAGAAAAGAGTGCATGTCGGTAACGAGATTAAACTAGGTATGGAGATACCAATGATCGAATCTCGGACATGTAATATATCGTGAAACAAAGGGATTAAGATACTAGCGTAAAAGGTTCCGACGATCACAAGAAAGTCATCGTTGAATGTGTGGGAGTCAGTATGGGTCTCCAGATCCCGCTTCTGATTATTGATCTGAGAGGGGTCTCGATCATGTCCGCATTATTCACGAACCGTAGGGTGACACACTTAAGAGACACCGACATCCAATTGGAGCAAAAGTTTCATGCCGAAAGAATGAACAAGCGCAGGAATTTATTTCACTAGATACCGAAACAGGTTTTCGGGTGAAATTGCATAAAGTGGTTATGCATGTGAAATAGAATTCTAGCAAGGGGTTATTTGTGAATGTTTGTCATTAAAGTAATTGACAAAATTCTGAATAAAATAAAAGAGTTTTATTTAATGAGAGTTTGCATTAAATTTGGTGGAAATTTAATGGGAATTTTGAGTGGACTTTTGAGTGGAGGGAATTTAGAGGAGTTTTGTGAGTGGAGTGTCCACCCACATGAAGAGGGGAGGGCAAGGGGGCAGCCCCCATGCGCCGGCCACCCCCTTGGGGTTCCCCCCCTCCTCCTATAAAAGGAGCCCCTCCTCCTCACTTGTCTCTCACACCTCCTCGTGAAGGATCTCTCTCCCCCTCTAGAATTTATCCCCCATGGTCTCGGACTAGCGAGATACATGTTCCCGGTGGCTATTCGGCAAGAAAGAGTTGTGCTTCCGCTGCATCGCTGGAGCGAGGAGGCGGAGGTTGCTCGGTGCCTCGAACGTGTGTGCGAGCACGGATGCGCTGCTGTTTTGCGGCGCTAGGACTTCCTCTCGATCTTGAGATCGGCAAGAGATCGTCTACATCAACCACGAGTTTGGACTCGTTAAGCTTTGTCGGTCTTCAAGGGTATGTTCTCTACGGATATACATCCGCCCGTTGTTTGTATCTAGTAGATAGATCTTGGTACATAGTTGTTCCCATCGTAGGAAAATTTTTGTTTTCTATGCTGCGAACCCTACAGTGGTATCAGAGCCGGATCTATGCGTAGATGCTTTGCACGGGTAGTACACATATGAGTATGTGGGCGATGATGATCATTTTATTGCTTCTTAGTTGTACTTTGGATATTGGTGGCATAGTGGGATGAAGCGGCCCGGACAAACTTTACATGTCCACGCACATGAGACCTGTTCCACGCTTGACATGCAACTAGTTTTGCATAAGTGGCTAGCGGGTGTCTGTCTCTCCTACTATAGTCAATATCTAATTTGCAACGAGTTGTCAACAATTTGGTTATCCTCGTTGTGGTTCATGTTCGTAGGTAAGAACGGTTCTATCTCGAAAGCCCTAAGCCACGTAAAACTTGCAATGGATAAATTAGAGGCGTCTAGTTTAGATTGTTGCTGGGCTAGTGTTATGATATGGTAGTGTTGTAAGTAGAAGTATGAGATGATACTCTTACAACACACATAGCGTGTAAAATCCATAGACCTTGGATTTACACATATAGGTATGATAGTGATCATACCATGATGCACATGATGGAGATCATCTGCGGGAACCATATAATTTCACTAATAAACATACGATGTTTGGTTGCATCTTATATTGCTTGTTTAGCGCTTTGTCAAGCATAATAAGATGATCCCTCATTTAAATATCAAGATAAGAATGTGTTCTTCCTTTAGTATGCACCGATTATGTTCTCGTCGCTCCAAGACATCACGTGATGATCGGGTGTTTTTGGATCCACGACCATATTTCGGGTGTAAGACAGTTACACACGCGAATACTAAGGTTCTTACTTGGCGAGCCTAGCATGTACAGACATGGCCTCGGAACACGGACCGAAAGGTTAAGCATGAGTCATATAGTAGATATGATGCCCATTTGATGCTCGCCTTTGAAGCTACACCGACTCACGTGATGATCGGACTTGGTGTAGTGGATTTGGTTCATGTAATCACCAAAAAGGCATGAGGGATGTCGTTTTTGAGTGGGAGTTCATTTCTAATTTGGATTAGTAGAACTCAATTTATCATAAATTAAATCAAAGTGAATTTGCATAATTTGTTGTAGTCATTGGCATTCGTTCACCACCTTATGCATAGTTGTAATTGAGATAATAGAACTATAGAATTCTGGATATTTACTTTACGAACTGGTATCGTATTGTGTTGAGTGTCAATCAAAGTTTAAAGTCCTATTGCAAACTTTCAGCAAACTCTATTTACTCCGTGAAATTTAATAATTGGTATTAAATCGAGAGTAACAATTCCAGTGTTAGTATCTTAAGTATCATGTTTGCCTCCACGATTCTTGATTATTTTAATATCAAGTTTATCTAGGAGCTGAAAGAATTGTTTCAGAAACCATCATGTGTGGCAGATATAACGATATCTGAAACAATGTTTTGGTTGCAATATGATAGAGTATAATATATGTTCTCATATTGGATGAGAATTTACGAAGGTTGGAGATGCTAGACATCCTAATCATCCAAAAGGGTTTTGGAAAGTAATGTTATACTCACGATTCTCCTTTATAAGCTAAATTGGCTTGATCATGAAAGTCGTCATGATAAGGATGAATAGAAGATGTATGTAAAGTGTTTACTACACTAAAAAGATTACTAAAGAATGGATTTTGAAAGAATACCGATCATTTTGATGATGGTGATCTACTTCAAAGTGCAAGTCCAAAGGTATTATTATTTGAATATACACATGATGGAGATCATACCATGATGCACATGATGGAGATCATCTGCGGGAACCATATAATTTCACTAATAAACATATGATGTTTGGTTGCATCTTATATTGCTTGTTTAGCGCTTTGTCAAGCATAATAAGATGATCCCTCATTTAAATATCAAGATAAGAATGTGTTCTTCCTTTAGTATGCACCGATTATGTTCTCGTCGCTCCAAGACATCACGTGATGATCGGGTGTTTTTGGATCCACGACCATATTTCGGGTGTAAGACAGTTACACACGCGAATACTAAGGTTCTTACTTGGCGAGCCTAGCATGTACAGACATGGCCTCGGAACACGGACCGAAAGGTTAAGCATGAGTCATATAGTAGATATGATGCCCATTTGATGCTCGCCTTTGAAGCTACACCGACTCACGTGATGATCGGACTTGGTGTAGTGGATTTGGTTCATGTAATCACCAAAAAGGCACGAGGGATGTCGTTTTTGAGTGGGAGTTCATTTCTAATTTGGATTAGTAGAACTCAATTTATCATAAATTAAATCAAAGTGAATTTGCATAATTTGTTGTAGTCATTGGCATTCGTTCACCACCTTATGCATAGTTGTAATTGAGATAATAGAACTATAGAATTCTGGATATTTACTTTACGAACTGGTATCGTATTGTGTTGAGTGTCAATCAAAGTTTAAAGTCCTATTGCAAACTTTCAGCAAACTCTATTTACTCCGTGAAATTTAATAATTGGTATTAAATCGAGAGTAACAATTCCAGTGTTAGTATCTTAAGTATCATGTTTGCCTCCACGATTCTTGATTATTTTAATATCAAGTTTATCTAGGAGCTGAAAGAATTGTTTCAGAAACCATCATGTGTGGCAGATATAACGATATCTGAAACAATGTTTTGGTTGCAATATGATAGAGTATAATATATGTTCTCATATTGGATGAGAATTTACGAAGGTTGGAGATGCTAGACATCCTAATCATCAAAAGGGTTTTGGAAAGTAATGTTATACTCACGATTCTCCTTTATAAGCTAAATTGGCTTGATCATGAAAGTCGTCATGATAAGGATGAATAGAAGATGTATGTAAAGTGTTTACTACACTAAAAAGATTACTAAAGAATGGATTTTGAAAGAATACCGATCATTTTGATGATGGTGATCTACTTCAAAGTGCAAGTCCAAAGGTATTATTATTTGAATATACACGCTTTGGACTGTGTGTCATGTATATGGCGCCACTTTTGATGTTGATAGATTCTTTTAAAAGGAAAAGGAAATGCTGAAAGAGAATCTATAAAATATATTTGGCAGAAAAGAAAAGATTGGAAATATCCAATTTAGGTATATGGATGATATACATGTTATGGCTGTATTCTTTGCTTGTTAAACAATGTGGTTCTTGGGTATTGGATACCGAATTGGTTGGTATGAAATTTCATACGGAATGACGCAATTCATGAACCACAATGGCCTAAGTAACTAGCAAGAGAATATGTGATGATGTTCATCGAAAACAAACAAACCGTTGTTTGTATTTCTCGTTGACATCAAAGCTTGACTTCAAGATTTGTTTTAATAATTGTTATTTGAATCAGGTATTATAAGAACAAAGGTTGTTCAAATAATTACCGTATTCCATATAAGATGGATGATTTACAAATCTAGTTGAAGAAATCACATCCATAAAACCTAATGCTAAAATGTCGCAAGACAAATGATTGAAAGATCACTTATGAAGTGACATCGCTGTTTAAATTATATTGGAAAGAAAACATGAAGAATCTCCATATTCATGGATTTTTGGAGTCTTTGATTTGATCAAGTGACGCTTGTGAGACTTTCCACGTGATAATTAAAACTTCGTTCAAAGGCCAAAGAAGAACGAACGACTAAATTATTGGAATTTATGCATATCAATGTATGTAGTCCATTATGTGTAGTCGTAAGCGATGGGTTTCAACTTCATATGCTTTCTCCGGAATTTTGAGTGAATGTTCACTTAATGAGAAAGAAGTATGAAATATTTGAAAATTTTTCAAAGACTTTCAAGATGAAGTGGAAAATCATTTTAACAAGAAAAATAAATAAATTATGATTTGATCATAAAGGGATTTATTTGAGTTACAAGTGTAACAAGAAAATAAATGAATTATGATTTTATCATAAAGGGATTTATTTGAGTTGCAAGTTTAGCAAAACACCTAGATTTACATCTCTCGAAACACCATAGGAGTATGGAGTGTTTGAGATTTGTAATGAAACCTTGTGAGACATGGTTGGATCAAAGGTGTTATTTATAAAACTGCCATTATGTTTTAAAAGATTAAAGCTTTAGAGACTATCGCTCTTACACTGAAAAGAGCTCCATCTTGATCCGTTGAAATGACACCATGGAAGTTATGGTTTGGGGTAAAACCCAAGTTGTCATTTCTTAAATTTTGGTATGCTAAACATAAGTAAGATGTTTACAACTGAAGTCGGATGAGCATGTCTTTGTAGGTTATTTCGAATAACAATTGGTTATTCCTTCATAACACCAAGGACAAAAGGGTTTGTCGCTTAAAACGTGAAGTTTCTTGAAGAAGGAATTTTTCATAAATGTTAAGTGGGAGGACAATAGAACTTTGATAAGGTTAACGAACCTTAGATATATGTGCTGAGTTGCGCAGCGCCGGAAAATGTTCCGGAGGCTGCCATAATACTCATAGCTTATGTGCCTCAAAGGTTGTGGTCACGGAGATCTAAGTTCCTATTGAACCAAGTAGGTCGGTTAAACAATCAAATGCTAAGATTTGAGAGTAAATCATTATTGTTTGACAATAATGAACCGAATACATACAAAGAAGCGATGATGGGCCCTGACTCCGTCAAATGGCTTGAAGCCATAAAATCCGTGATAGTTCCATACACGATAAATCAAGTTTTGAACTTGGAAGACCCTCCGGAAAGGTGTAAAAACCTATCAGTCGTATTTGGATCTATAAAGAAACAGACATGGATGTTTCACATCTATGAAATAGTCGACATGTCGTAAAGTATTTTACAACAATGTTCAAGGAGTTGACTATGACAAGATTTGATCTTTCATAGCGATATTTAGTCTGGACGGATTAAAGTAGCAACCACTACATATAATTTGTTATATGGTAGATGAATAAACAAAACAAAATTTTTCTAATAGAATGGTTACCTAGGACGTGTACAAGACACGGTCCAAAGGGTTTTGTTAAAATTCAAAGGATGCTAAAAGGGCGTGCAAACTTCAATGGTTGAAGTAAGCATCGCGGAGTTGGAATCTTCACCGTGATGAAAAAGAGTTTTCATCAGGAGACGATGAAGATGCTTGCATTTGCAAGAAATTAAGTGGGAGCGCTGAGACATATTTCTAATACATTATGTGGAGGACATCTTGTTGATTAGAAATGATGTATATTTTATTGACAATGGTTAAGAATTTCATTTCGATGAAAGACTTAGGCAAAACCCGAATATTTAGCATGAATGTCTATAGTGGATAGACGGTGACGCTAATATGGTTATGCCAAACGTACATATATGAGATATTGAAGGAGTTCAATATAGAAATGACAAGAAACAGTTCTTGTCGCCTGGAAAGGAATTGAATCAAGATTCAAATGTATCGACACTTGATAAGTGAAACAAGATTCAAGTGTTTTGACACTTGATGAGTGAAATCACAAGAATGTTTTGATCAATCATACCATGATATGTACACATCCAGATATGTCCTATGCTCTAAGTATTATGAGCATATACCAGGATGAATCATAAAATGATCATTGGACTATAGTAAGGATATTCTTATGATCTTATGGAAGAACTAAGAATATATTTGTGTAGAGGTGACAAACAATTACAAATAGTTCATTGTAAAGCGTTACATTGATACTAGTTTTGTCACAAGATACAAATTAAGTTTATCTCAATTTAAACTATGGGTGGCACAATGTAATGGAAAGGAGATTCCATGATGGATTTGGAAGAGTTCCAAAGTTAAGACATTGTGACGAATACTACAACAAAAGGCTAAGTATATGACTGCTATAGTAGCAACAAAGGAGGGAATTTGTGTCAAGTAGTTTGTTATCAAACTAAGGTGTGGTTCCCAACGGGCTAACACTAAAGATATATTGTATGACAATAGTATCGACGTGTTTTAACCCCAAGGAACTAAAGGTCTCACCGAAAGACCAAATTTATACAATGCCATCTCATTGGAGAATGAGTGATGCGTGGAGACGCAAAGACATGCAAATACACACGGACCTGAAGCGTCAGCTCCGTAGATTATGTCAACCACTTGCAATTGCGTATATGGAACACCAGAAAGCCATAGGTGTTCAATACGCAAAGTTCTCAAACTAGATTATTGTCTCTAGTGCAAGTGGGAGACTGAAGGGAATATGCCCGAGAGGCAATAATAAAGTGGTTATTATCGTATTCCTTATTTATGATAAATGTTTATTTTGCATGCTATAATTGTATTAATACGGAAACGTTAATACATGTGTGTTTAATAAACAAACAGAAAGTTCCTAGTTATGCCTCTCTCATAAACTAGCTCGTTGATTAACAAGATGATCAAGGTTTCCTGATCATGGACATTGGATGTTGTTAATAACGGGATCACAACATTAGTGTAATGATGTGATGAACATTCATCCGAAGTATAGCATTACGATCAAAGTCATTGAGTTTATATTGCTATAACAACTTACGAAGTGATCATAGTCCTTAGACCATGAGATCATGTCAATCACTAACACCGGAAGAGTTTCTTGATAACATCAAACGTCACACCGTAACAGGGTGATTATAAAGATGGATTCAGAACTAACAAAGTGTTATGTTGAGGCTCATGGATCAAGAAGTGGAATTTGTTCATCCCAATGACGGATAGATATACTCTGGGCCCTCTCGGTGATATCACATTGATTAGCTTGCAAGCAAGTGATTTGATCACTAGAATGTTATATCACAGGAACGAGAAAAGAGTGCATGTCGGTAACGAGATTAAACTAGGTATGGAGATACCAATGATCGAATCTCGGACATGTAATATATCGTGAAACAAAGGGATTAAGATACTAGCGTAAAAGGTTCCGACGATCACAAGAAAGTCATCGTTGAATGTGTGGGAGTCAGTATGGGTCTCCAGATCCCGCTTCTGATTATTGATCTGAGAGGGGTCTCGATCATGTCCGCATTATTCACGAACCGTAGGGTGACACACTTAAGAGACACCGACATCCAATTGGAGCAAAAGTTTCATGCCGAAAGAATGAACAAGCGCAGGAATTTATTTCACTAGATACCGAAACAGGTTTTCGGGTGAAATTGCATAAAGTGGTTATGCATGTGAAATAGAATTCTAGCAAGGGGTTATTTGTGAATGTTTGTCATTAAAGTAATTGACAAAATTCTGAATAAAATAAAAGAGTTTTATTTAATGAGAGTTTGCATTAAATTTGGTGGAAATTTAATGGGAATTTTGAGTGGACTTTTGAGTGGAGGGAATTTAGAGGAGTTTTGTGAGTGGAGTGTCCACCCACATGAAGAGGGGAGGGCAAGGGGGCAGCCCCCATGCGCCGGCCACCCCCTTGGGGTTCCCCCCCTCCTCCTATAAAAGGAGCCCCTCCTCCTCACTTGTCTCTCACACCTCCTCGTGAAGGATCTCTCTCCCCCTCTAGAATTTATCCCCCATGGTCTCGGACTAGCGAGATACATGTTCCCGGTGGCTATTCGGCAAGAAAGAGTTGTGCTTCCGCTGCATCGCTGGAGCGAGGAGGCGGAGGTTGCTCGGTGCCTCGAACGTGTGTGCGAGCACGGATGCGCTGCTGTTTTGCGGCGCTAGGACTTCCTCTCGATCTTGAGATCGGCAAGAGATCGTCTACATCAACCACGAGTTTGGACTCGTTAAGCTTTGTCGGTCTTCAAGGGTATGTTCTCTACGGATATACATCCGCCCGTTGTTTGTATCTAGTAGATAGATCTTGGTACATAGTTGTTCCCATCGTAGGAAAATTTTTGTTTTCTATGTTGCGAACCCTACAATATTTCTGACCATTTTCTGCCCGTTGGGGAAAAGTCAGACCGGAGACTCCGGTCTACACCGGAGATTCCGGCCCAACCTCCGAACCAGCCTCCGGACCGCCCATCTGAATGACCTGGGCCATTGTAACATCCCAAAAATACTAAGCTTGGATCATCAAATTCTAATCATCAAAATTAGGGTTAACACAAACTTTTCTAAATGAAATCATGAATGCATGCATAATTGTATGCATGGATTTTGAATTCTTTTAAAACCACCTTGTTTGTTTGTTCCATTGCTTGTAAAATGTTTCTTAGGTGAAATAAACATCATCTAAAACATTTCCCACACTTTTCCTAAAGGCAAGTAAATCAAAACACATATATGAAATGAATGGTCATTTTGGCCAATTTAACTCCCATGCCTACTTTGGCTGTCTCAAACTTTCAGAACCTAACAGAAACTTTTCTGGATCTTTGCACCCCTTGAATGTACTCATAACAAGGTATCAATGCCCACTTTGTGATCATCCAGAAACTTTCAAATGCATAGTTTAAATGACAATTCAAAATTGAATCTTTATCATATGGGAAGATCCCACGTTTTCAAAAACTACTCAAACAAGCTCAATTTTCAAAACCCAAGCATCTGCAGACTCACCAGCACCAATCTAGCAAACCCACCAAAAATCATTTCAAAATTCAAAACTTGATTTCATGCGGCCATTTCATCAAACAGGTTGCAGACACAAATCAAACAAACATCAAACACTATTGTGAGCAGTGATTCTTGCCTAACTGGTTCCCCATTTAGCTCACACGCAACTCAGTAGATCATCTAGGAAGATTAGCCAGGCACTAGCACCACTGTGAGCTTGCCATTGTCATCAATGTTGAATAGCCGAGCACCCTCTTGCCACCCCATAGTCGACAGCAAGCTAGGAGCAGCAGCAAGCCTAGCCAGCATGTCTGGGAGACAGCCCACCGTCCATCGCCACTCACTGTCCCAGCCGCGAGCATTGCCAAGCCCTGGACCACGCGCACAAGCCGCGCCCAGACCATGCCGAGCGTGCGCCAGAGCGCCACCCTCGACCATCACCCACAGACCGCGCGCCGCCCTTGCCGCGTGCATACACAATCCCCACCGACCCAGGAGACCGCCAGACATCCCCGTTTGCCGCCCCGTGCCGCACAGCCACCGCCCGCCGTCGAAGACGCCGCCTCTGCCGCGCAGAGCACCGCTCGTTCCAGACCAAACCACACCGCCCCATGCCTCGAGACCATGTCGTTGAGCATCGACAGGAGACACCGCACCGTCCCCTACCCTTGTCCATGCCTGTAGCCGCCTGTAACATCGCCCCCGACGAGCTCACCGTGCGCCCCGACGGTCCCCTCGCTCGACTATAAATAGAGGCCACCCATGCAAGATTTCTTCACACCATCTCACTCCCCTCTCCTCACTGATCGTGCCACACCATTCTCAGAGCAAGGCGAGCACCACCCAGCCGGAATTTCACTGGAGCCTGCCGCTACCGGAGAAGAAGGGAGCCAGCGATTGGATCCGCCCCAGGAGCTGCCGCGACCACCCCTGAGTTCGCCATCGTCGACTTCGTCGTTCGCCCGCCTCGCCGACCCTCGCCAGTACCCCGGTGAGCCCCCAGCGACCCTCACTGGCCGCGCTAGGTTTCGTTCTCGTCGGAGTTGTCTCGCGTCGACGATGACTCCCAGCCGTTAGATTAGAACTAGATCGAACGATCCACGTCGCCCCATACCGCTTCGCCCAGCCCCGTGTCACTGACGAGTGGGGACACCCACTTAAGCAGCCCGCGGGAGCACTGCGCTTAGCAGGCCGGCCCAGTAACTTTTCCCGCGCAGCCCAGTTATTCAAATTAAACTTTTTCTATTTCAATTCAAACACACTTCTGTACCCAACTTCAAAAATCAACCCAGATCGATTCAGTGCACCAAATTGAATGAAACCAATTTTGTTGGAAAGGTCTGTGAATGCTGAATCCAAGCCCGTTGGATTCAAGTCATTTGGATCTATAGATCACCCATGATAAAAATAACAAGGCAGAAGCTTTTCTGCATTCAAACATTTTTTAAATTTAAACCATAATAGCTTTTGAGTTGATTCCAACTCTCAAAAATCACATTTAACCATACCTTTCAGAATATATAAAAATATATAGGTTTACTTGCAGAAATAATGTTCAAGTAATAAAAAAATGCTACATAAGCATTTCGAGCCACTTTAATTAATTAAAATAAAAGGGTAAAACCTTATTAAATTGTGACACCACTTTAAATCACATTCCCATGAACTACAATATGTGGTGATGACATGTGTCAACATGATCCCATGTTGGGTTTGGAGAATATTAAATCTTAAGTAGTTTTTCAATGAGTAGAAATTACTTTTCTAAAAATAAAAAGATTTAAACCAAGCCTTAACCTTGTAATGTTAGGGATGATGCTAGATCATCCATAGGACCCTTGTGTGTGATGATTGCATGTAGTTAAGTATTGTTTGGTGATTGTGTACCTCGTATTTATTCATAGACGCTAGTACCGACCAAGGATACGAGGAGGAAGGAGGATACTACGAAGAAGAAGCCGAGGAGAACTTCAACCACTGCTCTGCACAAGGCAAGCTTATATTGACATTGATGCAAGCTAACACTTGCAGGATACCCTACTGATGCAACAAACCCCTACTTGTTACTATGCCTTAAGCATATGTGATCATACCCATTTGATAAACCAATCCTAGTTTTATGTGCAAGCTTCTTACTTTATTTATTTATCAAAGCTTACTTAGAGTTTACTTAAGTGACTGGTAGATATTGGAAAGAGGCTGAAGGTTGCATAAAGAGCATAAAATTTGGCCTAAGTTAGAAACCTTAACATCAGCCTGAGACATAAGGTTGTACTTAGTTGAAACTCCACTAGTTACCACCCCTCATCATTACTACCCCCACCTGTAGATGCTAGTGCTAAGCATAAAACTTGATAAACTTTAGATGGGAATACTTGGTGGAAAGATGGTTATGAAAACCTTGGAATGATGGATCATTCTATTGAAATGTTTTGGACATGTATTTCCAAACACTTGAGAATTTTGGTGATAAAAATGTTGAGGCATGAGCCTTAGCCCTTTATAAAACTGATGGTTGTCTGGATGCGATACCATTCCAATTTTATCGTACAACCACAATGCCCGAATATTGGGTAGGGCTTGACTGGAAACTTATATTCCTTAGTATTAGTTCCCTCACGGCCAAGGTTTGAGCTGAGGCTACCTTGTGAAGATTGTCCACCTGTGCAGTACCCAAGATGACAGTTGGTCATGGTTGGGAGGCCAAACTCATAGGAGAGGTGCTTGTACTAGGGCGTGTAATCGAAAGGTTACGATTGATTATCCGCATACTGAGTATGGTGAATTCAGGATTTGTTCCTGACGGATGTATCGAATGTTGTGGTGAAATTGTACAATCTCTGCAGAGTGTCAAACTATTCGAATAGCCGCGTCTGCGGTTATGGACAGTTGGAGTGGCCATATTGTTCCCCCGTCAGACTTTTCAAAATGACCTGTGAGATGAATTGAGACTTTGACTTGACCACAACAGAGTTGTGATATGAAATACAAGTTCCTGCTTAGGATTTATAAAATTGTGACTAGCTTTGGAGCTTAGTAGAGATAAATCTGGCTTTTGCAAAACAACCCTAGAGCCTAGTGTCCTATTATCCAAAAACCCCCTTTACCTATCAGTATTAGTTTGCGAGTACTTAAAGAGTACTCATGGATTTGTCCCTGGCTATTCCCATGGCCAGACTATGAAGAGGAGTACCTGGAAGATGGACCCCTGGAAGGTTACGACAACTAGGATCATCTCCTATCGTCAGCATTGCCTGTGACCCCAAAGATGGAGCTTCGCCTATGGTACCATTATTGTTATGTATTCCGCTGCTTGATGTTGTATTAAGAACTGGATCATGGGATCCCTATTTGTGTAAGAACTTATGTATCGTTTGTAATGGATGATGTACTATGGTATCCAATTCTGTTATGTCTCGCAAAAATGGTAATCCTGGGATTGCGATGTATGGCATAACAGGCATCTAGGGTTGAAAAATCCGGGTGTTGACAGCCATCCAAGACCCAAAAGACCGGAGACTCCGGTCTTCCAACACCGGAGACTCCGGACTGAGGAAACACCGGAGACTCTGGGGTAGCCTACGGACCTGGCTCCGGACCCCCATACAGTATGTCCCAGCCCTGATTCTAATGTCACCACCAGAGACACATCTGGAAACTCCGGACTACACCGGAGACTCCGGTCCACGCAGACCGGAGACTCCGGTCAGAACCAAATAAGAGGCAAACTTCAAATGGCGAAAGTGGAAATAGGACAACAAGGGCTATCCCAAAAAAAGTGGAAATATTGGATACCACCAAGAGAGAACATTTCATGTATTATAAAGTTAGATACCTATCTTGGTGAGAAACCGGAAAACCTCAAAGATAAAAAAACGCAATAAGATATAAAGAGGAAATTCGTTTTTGATGAACTAGGGCTTGTTATGAATATTGCCACAAGCTCTAAACCTCACATGGATAAGATCCAAATAACAACCAAGAAAGGATGATGCAAAGTATGCAAAGGTTTGAGCTCTCTCTGAAGGATATGATCGAGTTACTCACTTGAGATCCCCTCTTGATAGTATGGTTGTCTATCCTATAAACTGGTCTCCCCAACTAACATCCCGAGACCGGTAAGAGAGAAACCCTATCAAGATCATACCTTTGCCTTGCACATATTCCACTTGATTATGATGTAGACGGTCTTGTCCTTCTCAAGATGGAACACCTTTCTTGATTGCTCTTGTACTCACTTTCTTGATGAAGACTTGCAAGTTACTCCCCCATACAACATGGGGAAACCTTTACTTTGACCTTGTCTTCATCGATCCATGATCACCGAGGATGGAAAGCTTCAACCATGAGATCTTCTAGATATTGCACATCATTAGCTTGCACATCATTTCTTCTTTTCTTCATTATGTTGATGCCTTGAAGGTGCACCAGAGATATTAATCCATCTTATTCTTCAAGACATACTTGCCATAGGTTTAACTCTCACATGACCAATCTGTGGATCACTCTTTGAACACCTTGGTCACCACTTGATCCTCTTCACTTTCTTCTTCTCCAAGCCTTGAAGCCAACATATGGTTCAAGCATTGCCTATGGACAATTCCTACAAGTACGACTTGATACGAGCATTAGTCCATAGAGATTGTCATTAATTACCAAAAGCACACATGGGGGCACACATGTTCTTTCAATTGTGGGCGGTGGTGCTTTTATTATCAATTGATTTTTGTGTACTTTGCATCTTGCGGTATTATGGGATGAAGCGGCCCGGGCTAACCTTACATGACATCGTTCATGAGAATTTCTCCATGCTCCAACATGCAACTTGTATTGCATAAGTGGCTTTGCGGGTGCCTGTCTCTCCCATCATAGTATAGATCCAATTTACAACGGGCACTTGATAGTTCAAGCATCAACATTATGGTCTTGTTCATAAGTTAGAACGACACTTATTGAAAGCCCCAAACCACGTAAATATGCAAAGAAAATTAGAGGCGTCTAATTTTGTTTTGCAGGGTGTGCTGTGTGATGTGATGGCCATGATTGTGATTATATTTGATGTATGCAATGTTTTTTATTGTAAGTTGGCAACCGGAAGGAGCCATATGGTTGTCTTTAAATTTCGTTAAGGCCTGCTGTCTATTCAAAGTAGTTGTAATAGTTGAAGATGGTGGACGGACAACCATGAAACGACGCCATTGACCTTGGACGCCATACCGGTGATGATGGAGATCATGATTGTGCTTGAAGATGGAGATCGAAGCACAAGAAGAAAGGCCATATCATATCACATATTATGAATTGCATGTGATGTTAATCCTTTTATGCATCTTGTATTGCTTAGTTCCACGACGGTAGCATTATAGGATGATCCCTCAAGCACACAAAATTTCAAGTTTTTAAAGTGTTCATCCTTAGTAAGCACCGTTGCTAAAGCTTGTTGTTCTGAAGCACCACGTGATGATCGGGTGTGTTAGATTCTGCGAGTGTATACAACGTGAGCAAGCCAGATTTGCTCATGCGGAAGCTAAGGTTTGATCTTGACGAGCCTAGCATGTACAAACATGGTTCGGAACCACGGATCACGAAAGGTAAGCATGAGTCTATAGTAGATATGATGAACATGTTGGATTGTTTGCCATTGAAGCTACATGAAACTCTCGTGATGATCGGTTTTGATGTGGTGGATTTGGTTCGTGTGATCACTAAAACAATTTGAGGGATATTGTTTGAGTGGGAGTTCACCTAGATTAATTTAACTATTAATTAGAACTCAATTGTACATAAACTTAGTCTAAACTATTGCAAATAGGTTGTAGATCAATGGCGGCCCCTACCATCAATTTTAATGTGTTCCTTAGAGAAAGAAAAGTTGAAAAAACAATGGAAGCAACTTCGCGGATTGGTTTCCACAATTTGAGGATTGTCCTCAATGCTGGTAATTTGACATATGTGCTAGATGCACCGCTGGGTGGACCCGCCTGCAGCTACTGCTACGATGAAGTAAAGAATGTTACCTCACTCGGAAGAATCAGTAACTCCACAGTTCAGTGTGCTATCTTGTATGGTTTGGAATCGGAGCTTCAGAAAAGGTTTGAGAACCATGACCCACATGATATTGTCCGTGAACTCAAAATGATATTTGAGGCTCACGCGACAGTTGAGAGTTATGAAACTTTGAAAAGTTCTTTAACTACAAGATGGAAGAGGGCAGCTCCGTCGTGATCATGTGCTTAAGATGTCTGGGCACGCAAACAAACTCCAAAGTTGGGTATAGTGATTCCTAATTCTTTGGGGATTCACCGTGTCCTCCAATCACTACCACCAAGTTACAAGAACTTTATGATGAACTACAATATGCAAAACATGGACAAGACGTTGCCAGAACTCTTCTCCATGTTGAAATCTGCAGAAGTGGAGATCAATAAAGAGCACCAAGTGTTGTTGGTCAATGAGACCACCAAATTCAAGAAGCAACGCAAGTCTAAGAAAAAGGCAAACTTCAAGAAGGGCGGTAAGAAAGTTACCGCGCCGACGAAGAAGACCAAGGCTGGGCCTAAGCCTGATACCGAGTGCTTTACTGCAAGAGAGAAGGTCACTGGAAGCGGAATTGCCCAAAGTACTTGGCGGATTTGAAAGAACGGCACATCAAGAAGAAAGGTATATCCGATATACATGTTTTGATTGATGTGTATCTCACTAGTACTCGTAGTAGTGCCTGGGTATTTGATACTGGTTCGGTGGCTCATATTGTAAAACTCGAAACAGGGCTGCAGAATAAACGGAAGCTAGCGAAGAACGAGGTGACGATGCGCGTTGGAAATGGATCAAAGTTTGATGTGATCGCGGTCGGCACGCTACCTCTTCATCTACCATCGGGAATAGTTTTTCTACTTAAATAATTGTTATTTGGTGCCTGCGTTAAGCATGAACATATATCGGGATCTTGTTTATTGCGAG
>CAJUWN010001501.1:0-21219 GCA_910589765.1 Avena atlantica | reverse complement strand
TTTGCACACTCCATAAACCCAATAGGTGTTTGAGAGATATGACCAAAAACTCGTTGTTTTCGTGTTTTGTGGCTCTTTTCATGTGCTATTGCCCACAGTTTTCGGGTTCGAAGTGCATTTGCAATGGGCCCTGTAAAAGACATGATAATATTTGAGAGTTATGACCAATACTCATCGTTTTTCGTGTTTTATAAGCCGTTTTCATGAGCTATTGTCCACTGTTTTGGGGTTCTAGAGCGATTTAAACGACTCGTAACACCCGATACACGTTTGAGAGTTTTGAGCAAAACCTTGCTCGTTATCGCGTTTTATGGCTGTTTTCATGAGATATTGCCCACAGTTTGGTTTTCCAGGACGATATGCCGCCCCATAAAACTCAATACATGATTGAGAGAATGACCACAAAAACTCGTCGTTTTGCGTTTTATGTCCCTGTTCATGAGCTATTGCCCATAGTTTTGGTGTTCAGGGTGATGGCACGTCCCATAAACTCAATACGTGTTTGAGAGACATGACCAAAAACTCGTCGTTTTCGTGTTTTATGGCTGTTTTCATGCCAAAGTGCCCATAGTTTTCTTGTTCGAAGGGCATTTACATGGCCTGTAAATACATGATACGTATTTAAGAGTTATGACAAAAACACGTTGTTTTTCAAGTTTTGTAGCCGTTTTCATGAGCTACTGCCCATAGCTTTTGGGGTTTTAGGGCGATTTTAAACGACTCGTAACACCCAATACACGTTTTATGGGCGTTTTCATGAGCTATTACCCACAATTTTGGTGTTCAGAGGCGATTTGCATAGCCCATAAGACTCGATACATGTTTGAGACATATGACCAAAAACATGCTGTTTCAAGAGATATTGCCCCCAGTTTTGGGATTCCATGGCGATTTGCATGGCCTATAAGACACGATACATGTTTGAGAGTTATGACCAAAAAACTCGTCTTTTTTGCGTTTTATGGCCATTTTCAAGAGCTATTGCCCATAGTTTTGGTTTTTCTAGGACGATTTGCATGCCCCACAAACCAATACGTGTTTGAGAAACATGACCAAAACTCATAGTTTTCGCGTTTTGGATGTTTCATGAGCTATTGCCCACAGTTTTCGGGTTTCAAGGAAATTTGCATGGCCTGTAAGACACGATATACGTTTGAGAGTTATGAGCAAAATCTCGTCGTTTTCGCGTTTATGGCCGTGTTCATGAGTTATTTCCCAAAGTTTTGGGTTCTAGGGCGATTTGCACTCCATAAACCAATACGTGTTTGAGAGACATGACCAAAAAATCGCCATTTTCGTGTTTTGTGGCTCTTTTCATGTGCTATTGCCCACAGTTTCGGGGTTCCAATGCATTTGCATGGCCTGTAAAGACATGATACATATTTGAGAGTTATGACCAAAAACTCATCGTTTTCGCGTTTTATGGATGTTTTCATGAGCTATTGATTACAGTTTTCGGGTTTCAAGGGAATTTGCATGGCATGTAAAGACACGATACATATTTGAGAGTTATGACAAAAACTCGTCGTTTTTGCGTTTTATGGCCGTTTTCAAGAGCTATTGCCCATTGTTTTGGTGTTCCAGGGTGATTTGCACACTCCATAAACCCAATACGTGTTTGAGAGACATGACAAAACACTCGTCGTTTTCGTGTTTTATGGCCGTTTTCATGCCCAATTGCCCACATTTTTCGGGTTCGAAGAGCATTTGCATGGAATGTAAAGACATGATACATATTTGAGAGTTATGACCAAATACTCATCGTTTTCGCGTTTTATAGCCATTTTCATGAGCTATTGTCAACTGTTTTGGGGTTCTAGACCGATTCAAACGACTCGTAACACCCGATACACGTTTGAGAGTTTTGAGCAAAACCTCGTCGTTATCGCGTTTTATGGCTGTTTTCATGAGATATTGCCCAGAGTTTGGTTTTCCAGGGCGATTTGCACGCCCGATAAAACTCAATACATGTTTGAGAGACATGACAAAAAACTCGTCGTTTTCATGTTTTATGGTTGTTTTCATGAGCTATTGCCTATTGTTTTCGGGTTCCAATGGGCATTTATATGGCATGTAAAGACACGATACATATTTGAGAGTTATGACCAAAAAATCGTCGTTTTTGCGTTTTATGTCCCTGTCCATGAGCTATTGCCCATAGTTTTGGTGTTCCAGGGTGATTGCACGCCCCATAAAACCCAATACTTGTTTGAGAGACATGACCAAAAACTCGTCGTTTTCGTGTTTTATGGCTGTTTTCATGCACAAGTGCCCATATTTTTCGGGTTCGAAGGGCATTTACATGGCCTGTAAAGACATGCTGTTTTCACGTTGTTTTCACGTTTTATAGCCGTTTTCAAGAGGTATTGCCCATAGCTTTGGGGTTTTAGGGCGGTTTTAAACGACTCGTAACACCCAGTACACGTTCGAGAGTTATGAGAAAAAACACGTTTTTTCATGTTTTATGGGAGTTTTCATGAGCTATTACCCACAATTTTGGTGTTCAAAGGCGATTTGCATAGCCCATAAGACTCGATACATGTTATAGACATATGACCAAAAAACATGCCGTTTTCAAGAGATATTGCCCACAGTTTTGGGATTCCATGGCGATTTACATGGCCTATAAGACACGATACATGTTTGAGAGTTTTGACCAAAAACTCGTCGTTTTTGTGTTTTATGGCCATTTTCATGAGCTATTGCCCATTGTTTTGGTTTTTCCAGGACGATTTGCATGCCCCATAAAAACCAATACGTGTTTAAGAGACATGACCAAAAACTCATCGCTTTCGCGTTTTATGGATGTTTTCATGAGCTATTGCCCACAGTTTTCGGGTTTCAAGGGCATTTGCATGGCCTGTAAAGACACGATATACGTTTGAGAGTTATGAGAAAAATCTCGTCGTTTTCGCGTTTTATGGCCGTGTTCATGAGTTATTTCCCAATGTTTTGGTGTTCTTGGGCGATTTGCACACTCCATAAACCCAATAGGTGTTTGAGAGATATGACCAAAAACTCGTTGTTTTCGTGTTTTGTGGCTCTTTTCATGTGCTATTGCCCACAGTTTTCGGGTTCGAAGTGCATTTGCATGGCCTGTAAAGACATGATACATATTTGAGAGTTATGACCAAATACTCATCGTTTTCGTGTTTTATAGCCGTTTTCATGAGCTATTGTCCACTGTTTTGGGGTTCTAGAGCGATTTAAACGACTCGTAACACCCGATACACGTTTGAGAGTTTTGAGCAAAACCTTGTCGTTATCGCGTTTTATGGCTGTTTTCATGAGATATTGCCCACAGTTTGGTTTTCCAGGACGATATGCACGCCCCATAAAACTCAATACATGATTGAGAGACATGACCAAAAACTCGTCGTTTTTGCGTTTTATGTCCCTGTTCATGAGCTATTGCCCATAGTTTTGGTGTTCCAGGGTGATTGCACGTCCCATAAAACTCAATACGTGTTTGAGAGACATGACCAAAAACTCGTCGTTTTCGTGTTTTATGGCTGTTTTCATGCAAAAGTGCCCATAGTTTTCTTGTTCGAAGGGCATTTACATGGCCTGTAAATACATGATACGTATTTAAGAGTTATGACCAAAAACACGTTGTTTTCAAGTTTTGTAGCCGTTTTCATGAGCTACTGCCCATAGCTTTGGGGTTTTAGGGCGATTTAAACGACTCGTAACACCCAATACACGTTTTATGGGCGTTTTCATGAGCTATTACCCACAATTTTGGTGTTCAGAGGCGATTTGCATAGCCCATAAGACTCGATACATGTTTGAGACATATGACCAAAAACATGCTGTTTTCAAGAGATATTGCCCCCAGTTTTGGGATTCCATGGCGATTTGCATGGCCTATAAGACACGATACATGTTTGAGAGTTATGACCAAAAACTCGTCATTTTTGCGTTTTATGGCCATTTTCAAGAGCTATTGCCCATAGTTTTGGTTTTTCTAGGACGATTTGCATGCCCCACAAAACCCAATACGTGTTTGAGAAACATGACCAAAAACTCATAGTTTTCGCGTTTTATGGATGTTTTCATGAGCTATTGCCCACAGTTTTCGGGTTTCAAGGAAATTTGCATGGCCTGTAAAGACACGATATACGTTTGAGAGTTATGAGCAAAATCTCGTCGTTTTCGCGTTTTATGGCCGTGTTCATGAGTTATTTTCCAAAGTTTTGGTGTTCTAGGGCGATTTGCACACTCCATAAACCCAATACGTGTTTGAGAGACATGACCAAAAAATCGCCATTTTCGTGTTTGTGGCTCTTTTCATGTGCTATTGCCCACAGTTTTCGGGTTCCAAGTGCATTTGCATGGCCTGTAAAGACATGATACATATTTGAGAGTTATGACCAAAAACTCATCGTTTTCGCGTTTTATGGATGTTTTTCATGAGCTATTGATTACAGTTTTCGGGTTTCAAGGGAATTTGCATGGCATGTAAAGACACGATACATATTTGAGAGTTATGACAAAAACTCGTCGTTTTTGCGTTTTATGGCCGTTTTCAAGAGCTATTGCCCATTGTTTTGGTGTTCCAGGGTGATTTGCACACTCCATAAACCCAATACGTGTTTGAGAGACATGACAAAACACTCGTCGTTTTCGTGTTTTATGGCCGTTTTCATGCCCAATTGCCCACATTTTTCGGGTTCGAAGAGCATTTGCATGGCATGTAAAGACATGATACATATTTGAGAGTTATGACCAAATAATCATCGTTTTCGCGTTTTATAGCCGTTTTCATGAGCTATTGTCAACTGTTTTGGGGTTCTAGACCGATTCAAACGACTCGTAACACCCGATACACGTTTGAGAGTTTTGAGCAAAACCTCGTCGTTATCGCGTTTTATGGCTGTTTTCATGAGATATTGCCCACAGTTTGGTTTTCCAGGGCGATTTGCACGCCCGATAAAACTCAATACATGTTTGAGAGACATGACAAAAAACTCGTCGTTTTCATGTTTTATGGTTGTTTTCATGAGCTATTGCCTATTGTTTTCGGGTTCCAATGGGCATTTATATGGCATGTAAAGACACGATACATATTTGAGAGTTATGACCAAAAAATCGTCGTTTTTGCGTTTTATGTCCCTGTCCATGAGCTATTGCCCATAGTTTTGGTGTTCCAGGGTGATTGCACGCCCCATAAAACCCAATACTTGTTTGAGAGACATGACCAAAAACTCGTCGTTTTCGTGTTTTATGGCTGTTTTCATGCACAAGTGCCCATATTTTTCGGGTTCGAAGGGCATTTACATGGCCTGTAAAGACATGCTGTTTTCACGTTGTTTTCACGTTTTATAGCCGTTTTCAAGAGGTATTGCCCATAGCTTTGGGGTTTTAGGGCGGTTTAAACGACTCGTAACACCCAGTACACGTTCGAGAGTTATGAGAAAAAACACGTTTTTTCATGTTTTATGGGCGTTTTCATGAGCTATTACCCACAATTTTGGTGTTCAAAGGCGATTTGCATAGCCCATAAGACTCGATACATGTTATAGACATATGACCAAAAACATGCCGTTTTCAAGAGATATTGCCCACAGTTTTGGGATTCCATGGCGATTTACATGGCCTATAAGACACGATACATGTTTGAGAGTTTTGACCAAAAACTCGTCGTTTTTGTGTTTTATGGCCATTTTCATGAGCTATTGCCCATTGTTTTGGTTTTTCCAGGACGATTTGCATGCCCCATAAAAACCAATACGTGTTTAAGAGACATGACCAAAAACTCATCGCTTTCGCGTTTTATGGATGTTTTCATGAGCTATTGCCCACAGTTTTCGGGTTTCAAGGGCATTTGCATGGCCTGTAAAGACACGATATACGTTTGAGAGTTATGAGAAAAATCTCGTCGTTTTCGCGTTTTATGGCCGTGTTCATGAGTTATTTCCCAATGTTTTGGTGTTCTTGGGCGATTTGCACACTCCATAAACCCAATAGGTGTTTGAGAGATATGACCAAAAACTCGTTGTTTTCGTGTTTTGTGGCTCTTTTCATGTGCTATTGCCCACAGTTTTCGGGTTCGAAGTGCATTTGCATGGCCTGTAAAGACATGATACATATTTGAGAGTTATGACCAAATACTCATCGTTTTCGTGTTTTATAGCCGTTTTCATGAGCTATTGTCCACTGTTTTGGGGTTCTAGAGCGATTTAAACGACTCGTAACACCCGATACACGTTTGAGAGTTTTGAGCAAAACCTTGTCGTTATCGCGTTTTATGGCTGTTTTCATGAGATATTGCCCACAGTTTGGTTTTCCAGGACGATATGCACGCCCCATAAAACTCAATACATGATTGAGAGACATGACCAAAAACTCGTCGTTTTTGCGTTTTATGTCCCTGTTCATGAGCTATTGCCCATAGTTTTGGTGTTCCAGGGTGATTGCACGTCCCATAAAACTCAATACGTGTTTGAGAGACATGACCAAAAACTCGTCGTTTTCGTGTTTTATGGCTGTTTTCATGCAAAAGTGCCCATAGTTTTCTTGTTCGAAGGGCATTTACATGGCCTGTAAATACATGATACGTATTTAAGAGTTATGACCAAAAACACGTTGTTTTCAAGTTTTGTAGCCGTTTTCATGAGCTACTGCCATAGCTTTGGGGTTTTAGGGCGATTTAAACGACTCGTAACACCCAATACACGTTTTATGGGCGTTTTCATGAGCTATTACCCACAATTTTGGTGTTCAGAGGCGATTTGCATAGCCCATAAGACTCGATACATGTTTGAGACATATGACCAAAAACATGCTGTTTTCAAGAGATATTGCCCCCAGTTTTGGGATTCCATGGCGATTTGCATGGCCTATAAGACACGATACATGTTTGAGAGTTATGACCAAAAACTCGTCATTTTTGCGTTTTATGGCCATTTTCAAGAGCTATTGCCCATAGTTTTGGTTTTTCTAGGACGATTTGCATGCCCCACAAAACCCAATACGTGTTTGAGAAACATGACCAAAAACTCATAGTTTTCGCGTTTTATGGATGTTTTCATGAGCTATTGCCCACAGTTTTCGGGTTTCAAGGAAATTTGCATGGCCTGTAAAGACACGATATACGTTTGAGAGTTATGAGCAAAATCTCGTCGTTTTCGCGTTTTATGGCCGTGTTCATGAGTTATTTCCCAAAGTTTTGGTGTTCTAGGGCGATTTGCACACTCCATAAACCCAATACGTGTTTGAGAGACATGACCAAAAAATCGCCATTTTCGTGTTTTGTGGCTCTTTTCATGTGCTATTGCCCACAGTTTTCGGGTTCCAAGTGCATTTGCATGGCCTGTAAAGACATGATACATATTTGAGAGTTATGACCAAAAACTCATCGTTTTCGCGTTTTATGGATGTTTTCATGAGCTATTGATTACAGTTTTCGGGTTTCAAGGGAATTTGCATGGCATGTAAAGACACGATACATATTTGAGAGTTATGACAAAAACTCGTCGTTTTTGCGTTTTATGGCCGTTTTCAAGAGCTATTGCCCATTGTTTTGGTGTTCCAGGGTGATTTGCACACTCCATAAACCAATACGTGTTTGAGAGACATGACAAAACACTCGTCGTTTTCGTGTTTTATGGCCGTTTTCATGCCCAATTGCCCACATTTTTCGGGTTCGAAGAGCATTTGCATGGCATGTAAAGACATGATACATATTTGAGAGTTATGACCAAATACTCATCGTTTTCGCGTTTTATAGCCGTTTTCATGAGCTATTGTCAACTGTTTTGGGGTTCTAGACCGATTCAAACGACTCGTAACACCCGATACACGTTTGAGAGTTTTGAGCAAAACCTCGTCGTTATCGCGTTTTATGGCTGTTTCATGAGATATTGCCCACAGTTTGGTTTTCCAGGGCGATTTGCACGCCCGATAAAACTCAATACATGTTTGAGAGACATGACAAAAAACTCGTCGTTTTCATGTTTTATGGTTGTTTTCATGAGCTATTGCCTATTGTTTTCGGGTTCCAATGGGCATTTATATGGCATGTAAAGACACGATACATATTTGAGAGTTATGACCAAAAAATCGTCGTTTTTGCGTTTTATGTCCCTGTCCATGAGCTATTGCCCATAGTTTTGGTGTTCCAGGGTGATTGCACGCCCCATAAAACCCAATACTTGTTTGAGAGACATGACCAAAAACTCGTCGTTTTCGTGTTTTATGGCTGTTTTCATGCACAAGTGCCCATATTTTTCGGGTTCGAAGGGCATTTACATGGCCTGTAAAGACATGCTGTTTTCACGTTGTTTTCACGTTTTATAGCCGTTTTCAAGAGGTATTGCCCATAGCTTTGGGGTTTTAGGGCGGTTTAAATGACTCGTAACACCCAGTACACGTTCGAGAGTTATGAGAAAAAACACGTTTTTTCATGTTTTATGGGCGTTTTCATGAGCTATTACCCACAATTTTGGTGTTCAAAGGCGATTTGCATAGCCCATAAGACTCGATACATGTTATAGACATATGACCAAAAACATGCCGTTTTCAAGAGATATTGCCCACAGTTTTGGGATTCCATGGCGATTTACATGGCCTATAAGACACGATACATGTTTGAGAGTTTTGACCAAAAACTCGTCGTTTTTGTGTTTTATGGCCATTTTCATGAGCTATTGCCCATTGTTTTGGTTTTTCCAGGACGATTTGCATGCCCCATAAAAACCAATACGTGTTTAAGAGACATGACCAAAAACTCATCGCTTTCGCGTTTTATGGATTATTTTCATGAGCTATTGCCCACAGTTTTCGGGTTTCAAGGGCATTTGCATGGCCTGTAAAGACACGATATACGTTTGAGAGTTATGAGAAAAATCTCGTCGTTTTCGCGTTTTATGGCCGTGTTCATGAGTTATTTCCCAATGTTTTGGTGTTCTTGGGCGATTTGCACACTCCATAAACCCAATAGGTGTTTGAGAGATATGACCAAAAACTCGTTGTTTTCGTGTTTTGTGGCTCTTTTCATGTGCTATTGCCCACAGTTTTCGGGTTCGAAGTGCATTTGCATGGCCTGTAAAGACATGATACATATTTGAGAGTTATGACCAAATACTCATCGTTTTCGTGTTTTATAGCCGTTTTCATGAGCTATTGTCCACTGTTTTGGGGTTCTAGAGCGATTTAAACGACTCGTAACACCCGATACACGTTTGAGAGTTTTGAGCAAAACCTTGTCGTTATCGCGTTTTATGGCTGTTTTCATGAGATATTGCCCACAGTTTGGTTTTCCAGGACGATATGCACGCCCCATAAAACTCAATACATGATTGAGAGACATGACCAAAAACTCGTCGTTTTTGCGTTTTATGTCCCTGTTCATGAGCTATTGCCCATAGTTTTGGTGTTCCAGGGTGATTGCACGTCCCATAAAACTCAATACGTGTTTGAGAGACATGACCAAAAACTCGTCGTTTTCGTGTTTTATGGCTGTTTTCATGCAAAAGTGCCCATAGTTTTCTTGTTCGAAGGGCATTTACATGGCCTGTAAATACATGATACGTATTTAAGAGTTATGACCAAAAACACGTTGTTTTCAAGTTTTGTAGCCGTTTTCATGAGCTACTGCCCATAGCTTTCGGGTTTTAGGGCGATTTAAACGACTCGTAACACCCAATACACGTTTTATGGGCGTTTTCATGAGCTATTACCCACAATTTTGGTGTTCAGAGGCGATTTGCATAGCCCATAAGACTCGATACATGTTTGAGACATATGACCAAAAACATGCTGTTTTCAAGAGATATTGCCCCCAGTTTTGGGATTCCATGGAGATTTGCATGGCCTATAAGACACGATACATGTTTGAGAGTTATGACCAAAAACTCGTCATTTTTGCGTTTTATGGCCATTTTCAAGAGCTATTGCCCATAGTTTTCGTTTTTCTAGGACGATTTGCATGCCCCACAAAACCCAATACGTGTTTGAGAGACATGACCAAAAACTCATAGTTTTCGCGTTTTATGGATGTTTTCATGAGCTATTGCCCACAGTTTTCGGGTTTCAAGGAAATTTGCATGGCCTGTAAAGACACGATATACGTTTGAGAGTTATGAGCAAAATCTCGCCGTTTTCGCGTTTTATGGCCGTGTTCATGAGTTATTTCCCAAAGTTTTGGTGTTCTAGGGCGATTTGCACACTCCATAAACCCAATACGTGTTTGAGAGACATGACCAAAAAATCGCCATTTTCGTGTTTTGTGGCTCTTTTCATGTGCTATTGCCCACAGTTTTCGGGTTCCAAGTGCATTTGCATGGCCTGTAAAGACATGATACAACATATTTGAGAGTTATGACCAAATACTCATCCTTTTCGCGTTTTATAGCCGTTTTCATGAGCTATTGTCTACATTTTTGGGGTTCTAGAGCGATTTAAACGACTCGTAACACCCGATGCACGTTTGAGCGTTATGAGCAAAACCTCGTCGTTATCGCGTTTTATTGCTATTTTCATGAGATCTTGTCCACAATTTTGGTTTCCAGGGAGATTTGCATGCCCCATCAAACTCAATACATGTTTGAGAGACATGACCAAAAACTCATAGTTTTTGTGTTTTATGATTTTTTTCATGAGCTATTGCCGATAGGTTTGGTGTTCCAGGGCGATTTGCACGCCCCATAAACGCAATACGTGTTTGACACATGACCAAAAACTGGTCGTTTTCGTGTTTTATGGCTGTTTTCATGCGCAATTGCCCACAGTTTTCGGGTTCCTTGGGAATTTGCATGGCCTGTAAAGACATGATACATATTTAAGAGTTATGACCAAATACACGTTGTTTTCGCGTTTTATAGCCGTTTTCATGAGCTATTGTCCACAGCTTTGGGGTTTTAGGGCGATTTAAACGACTCGTAACACCCAATACACCTTCGAGAGTTATGAGCAAAAACAAGTTGTTTTCATATTTTATGGCCATTTTCATAAGCTATTACCCACAATTTTCGTGTTCAAAGGCGATTTGTATAGCCCATCAGACTCGATACATGTTTAAGACATATGACCAAAAAATGCCGTTTTCGCGTTTGATGGACATTTTCAAGAGCTATTGCCCACTGTTTTGGGGTTCCATGGAAATTTGCATGGCCTGTAAGACACGATACATGCTTGAGTGTTATGACCAAAAACTCGGAGTTTTTGTGTTTTTATGGCCATTTTCATGAGCTATTGCCCATAGTTTTGGTTTGTCGAGGGCGATTTGCACTCCCCATAAAACCCAATACGTGTTTGATAGACATGACCAAAGACTCATCGTTTTCGCATTTTTGGCTGTTTTCTTGAGCTAATGCCCATAGTTTTTGGGTTCCAAGGTAATTTGCATGGCTTGTAAACACCCGATACACGTTTGAGATTTTTGGGCAAAAACTCGTCGTTTTCGCGTTTTATGGCTGTTTTCATGAGCTATTGCCCACAGTTTTGGTGTTCCACGGCGATTTGCATGCCCCAAAAACCCAATACATGTTTGAGAGACATGACCAAAAACTCATCGTTTTCGCATTTTATGGCTGTTTTCATGAGCTATTGCTCACATTTTTCGGTTTGAAGTGCATTTGCATGGCTTGTAAAGACATGATACATATTTGAGAGTTATGACCAAATACTCATATTTTTCGCGTTTTTAGCTGTTTTCATGAGCTATTGTCCACAATTTTGGGGTTCTAGAGAGATTTAAATGACTCGTAACACCCGATACACGTTTGATAGTTATGAGCAAAACCTCGTCGTTATCGCGTTTTATTGGTGTTTTGATGAGATATTGCCCACCGTTTTTGGGTTTGAAGGGCATTTGCATGGCCTGTAAAGACATGATACATATTTGAGAGTTATGACCAAAAACTCATTGTTTTCTCGTTTTATGGCCGTTTTCATGAGCTATTGTCCACATTTTTGGGGTTCTAAGGCAATTTAAACGACTCGTAACATCTGATACATGTTTGAGAGTTATGAGCAAAAACTTGTCGTTTTCATGTTTTATGGCTGTTTCCATGAGCTATTGCCCACAGTTTTTGGGTTCCAAGGGCATTTGCATGGCCTGTAAAGACACGATACACGTTTGAGAGTTATGAGAAAAAACTAGTCGTTTTTGCATTTATGGCCGTTTTCATGAGCTATTGCCCACAGTTTTCGGGTTCTAGGGCGATTTGCACGCCCCATAAAACCCAATACGTGTTTGAGACACTACTAGGAAAACGGCTATAGGTAATCAGCACATCCGTGGCTCACATGGTTGAAGTGCCCCACGGCTAAAACAGGCGTGGCTCACCTGTGGGCAGTGCCCTACTAGTAACTAGAACAACCGTGGCGCACATGACTATAGTGCGCCACAGATGTGTGTGGGCCAGGGCCCTGTTGGCCGCACGCCAAACATCTGTAGCGCACTATAGTCATGTGCGCCACGGTTGTTAGTGTCATCTGTGGCGCACATGGGGGGGGGTGCGCTACGCCTAAGCGCACGTCCCTCTCTGGTGTGAACCATCCGCAAGCATCTGTGGCGCACATGGCATAGTGCGCCACAGAAGTTTGTACTCTCTGTGGCGCACTATGGCATGTGCGCCACAGATGTAGTGCCATGCACCAACTCCACACCCCCCCCCCCGTGGATCGCCTTTTTAGGGTTTGCAAAAAATAAACGAAAATGATAAACACTTCAAAAAATTAAATCCTTTCATATTTAGGTAGGTAATGTGGTATAGCTTCTAGTAAAATTAACAAAAATGAGTTTCGACTTTATTTGCAAAAAAAAGTTATGCCACGGTAAAAAGGCCGTAACTTTTGCATACGATATCGAAAAAAATCGTTATAATATACCAAAATGACGAGAACGAGATTTCGCATCTGCTCGCAACGACCTATGGTCGTTAGAAATTTTTTAGATTTTCAAAATTCAAAAAGAGTAAAAAGTTACAGTCAAAAAACCGTTTTTTCCTGCAGAAAAAAAAAATACAGGGCGACTTATCCGTAGCGCACCTAACCTAGTGCGCCACGGATAAGCTGGGCGGGATTCAAATTTGAATCCCACCCCGCCCTCCTCCTCCCTTTCCCCTTTTCCCTCTTCCTCTCCTTTCCCTTTCCACTTTTCCCTTCCCCTTTCCCTCTTTCCTCTCCTTTCCCTTTCCCTTCTCCTTCTTCTTCTTCCTTCTTCCTTCTTCCTTCTTCCTTCTCCCTCTCCTCCTTTCCCTTCTCCTCTTCTTGCAGTGATGGCACGACGTCGACCTCCATCTCCTCCTCCTCCGCAGTGAACAACGGGCGACGGCGGTGCAACGGCGGCCTCCTTCTCCTCCTCCCGCGGACGGCGTGTGCAACGGCGGCCTCCTTCTCTCCTCTTCCTCCTCTGCCTCCTGTTCTTCTCCTCCTCTTCCTCCTCTGCCTCCTCTTCTTCTTCTCCTCTTTCCTCCTCTTCTCCTCCTCCTCCTCCTCTTCTTCTCCTCCTCTGCCTCATCTTCTTATTCTTCTCCTCCTTTCCTATATTCTCCTCTTCCTCCTCCTTGCAGTTCCGACGACGACACCGACGCGCGGCCGCACTGACGGCGATGGAGACCTGCACCGACGCGCGGCCGCACTGACGACGAGATCCAGATCTGCTGCTTTTTTTTTTGAATTTTGAAAATTACATCCGTGGCGCACAGCACCTAGTGCGCCACGGTTATTGTTTCATACGCGTGGCGCACCTGCCCAAACTTCTGTGGCGCACTGGCATGTGCGCCACGCCTGTCTCTAAACTTCTGTGGCGCACTAGGCAGTGCGCCACAGAAGTTTAAACTTCTGTAGCGCAAGGCACATGGCGCACTGCTAGTGCGCCACAGATGATGTTTCATGGTGCGCCACTAAAGGCCATTTTCCTAGTAGTGAGAGACATGACGAAAAACTCATTGTTTTCGTGTTTTATGGTTGTTTTCATGAGGTATTGCCTATATTTTTCGGGTTCCAAGGGCATTTGCATGGCCTGTAAATACACCATACATGTTTGAGAGTTATGACAAAAAAACTCGTCGCTTTCGCGTTTTATGGCGCCCCATAGTTTTCATGTTCCAGGGGATTTGAATGCTCCATAAAACCCTATACGTGTTTGTGAGACATGACACAAAACTAGTCGTTTTTGTGTTTTATGGCTGTTTTCATTAGCTATTGCCCACAGTTTTGGTGTTCTGGGCGATTTGCACACCCCATAAAACCCAATATGTGTTTGAAAGACATGACCAAAAACTCATGTTTTCGCGTTATATGGATGTTTTAAGAGGTATTGCCTCAGTTTTCGGTTTAGGGCATTTCCAGGGCCTGTAAAAGACACGATATATATGGCATGTAAAAGACATGACAAAAAACTCATCGTTTTTGCGTTTTATGGCCGTTTTCAAGAGCTATTCCCATAGCTTTGGTGTTCCAGGGTGATTTGCACACTCCATAAACCCAATACGTGTTTGAGACATGATGAAAAACTCGTCGTTTTCGTGTTTTATGGCCCGTTTTCATGCACAATTGCCCATAGTTTTCGGGTTCGAAGTGCATTTGCATGGCCTGTAAAGACATGATACGTATTTAAGAGTTTTGACCAAAAAGTTGTTGTTTTGCGTTTTATAGCCGTTTTCATGAGTATTGCCCACAGTTTGGGGTTGTAGGACGATTTCAACGGCTCGTAACACCCAACACACGTTCGAGATTTATGAGCAAAACACACTGTTGTTTTTATGTTTTTATGTCCGATTTCATGACTATTACCCACAATTTTGGTGTCCAAAGGCGATTTTACAACCCCATAAGACTCGATACATGTTTGAGACATATGCTCTTTTGCATTTGATGGACATTTTCAAGAGCTATGCCCATAGTTTTGGATTCCATGGCAATTTGCATGGCCTGTAAGACACGATACATGTTTGAGTGTTTTATGACCAAAAACTCGGCGTTTTTGCGTTTATGGCCATTTTCATGAGCTATTACCCACAGTTTTGGTTTTCCCGGGCGATTCGACGCCCCATAAAACCCAATACATGTTTGAGAGACATGACCAAAAACACCATCGTTTTTTGCATTTTATGGCTATTTTCATGAGCTATTGCCCATATTTTTCGGGTTTCAAGGGCATTTGCATGGCTATAAAGACACGATACACGTTTTAGAGTTATGAGCAAAACTCATCGTTTTCGGTTTTATGGCCCATTTTCATGAGCTATTGCCCACAGTTTTGGTGTTCTAGGGCGATTTACACGCCCCATAAACACAATACGTGTTTGAGATAAATGACCAAAAACTCGTCGTTTTCGTGTTTTATGGCTGATTTCATGTGCTATGCCCATAGTTTTTGGGTTCCAAGGGCATTTGCATGGCCTGTAAAAGACACGATACATATTTGAGAGTTATGACAAAATTCGTCATTTTTCGTGTTTTCTGGCCGTTTTTTATGAGCCCATAGTTTTGGTGTTCCAGGGATTTCCATGCTCCATAAACCCAATACGTGTTTGTGAGACATTACCAAAAACTCGTCGTTTTCGTGTTTTATGGTTGTTTTCATGCGCAATTGCTGACAGTTTTCGGGTTCCAAGGGTATTTGCATGGCCTGTAAAGACATGATACATATTTAAGAGTTATGTCCAAAAACTCGTTGTTTTCGCGTTTTATAGCTGTTTTCATAGCTATTGCCCACAACTTTGGGGTTCTAGGGCGATTTGAACGACTCGTAACACCCAATACACGTTTGAGAGTTATGAGCAAAACCTCGTCGTTATCGCGTTTTATCGCTGTTTTCATGAGATGTTGCCCACAGTTTGGTTTTCCAGGGCGATTTGCACGCCCCATAAAACTCAATACATGTTTAGAGACATGACCAAAAACTCGTCGTTTTCATGTTTTATCATTGTTTTCATGAGCGCTATTGCCTACAGTTTTCGGGTTCCAAGGCATTTGCATGGCCTGTAAAGACAGGATACATATTTGGAGAGTTATGACCAAAAACTCGTCGTTTTCGCGTTTTATGTCCGTGTTCATGAGATTTGCATGCCCCATAAAACCCAATACGTGTTTGAGAGACATGACCAAAAACTCATCGTTTTCGCATTTTATGGCTGTTTTTGAGCTATTGCCCATAGTTTTCGGGGGGTTCCAAGGTAATTTGCATGGCCTGTAAACACCGATACACGTTCGAGATTTTGGGAAAAAACTCGTTGTTTTCGCGTTTTATGGCTTCATGAGCCTTTACCCACAGTTTTAGTGTTCGGTTCGATTTGCACGCCCATAAACCTAATAATGTTTGAGAGACATGACCAAAACTCATCGTTTTCGCAATTTTATCGTTGTTTTCATGAGCTATAGCCCATAATTTCGGGTTTTCAAGGGCCATTTGCATGGCCTATAAAGTCACGATCACGTTTGAGAGTTATGAGCAAAAAAATCGTCTTTTTCGCGTTTTATGGCCGTTTTCATGAAGCATTGCCCATAGTTTGGTTTTTCCAGAGCGATTTGCACGCCCCATAAAACCCAATACGTGTTCGAGAGACATAACCAAAAACTCGTCATTTTCGTGTTTTATTGCTGTTTCATGCGTAATTGCCCATAGTTTCGGGTTCGAAACGCATTTGCATGGCCTGTAAAGACATGATACATATTTAAGTTTTATGACCAAAAACCGTTGTTTTCGCGTTTTATAGCCATTTTCATGAGCTATTGCCCATAGCTTTGGGTTTTAGGGCGTTTTAAATGACTTGTAACACCCAAACACGTTCGAGAGTTATGAGCATAACACGTTGTTTTCACGTTTTATGGCCGTTTTCATGAGCTATTACCCGCAAATTTTGGTGTTCAAAGGCGATTTGTATAGCCCGTAAGACCCGATACATGTTGAGACATATGACCAAGAAATGTCGTTTCGCCTTTGATGGACATTTTCAAGAGCTATTGCCCATAGTTTTGGGATTCCATGAAAATTGCATGCCTGTAAGACATGATACATGTTTGACTGTTATCACAAAAAACTCGGCGTTTTTGTGTTTATGGCTGTTCCTTAGCAATTGCCCACAGTTTTGGTGTTCCTGGGCGATTTGCCCACCCCATAAAACCCAATACGTGTTTGAGAGACATGACCAAAAACTCATCGTTTTTCGCGTTTTATGGATGTTTTCATGAGCTATTGATCACAGTTTCGGGTTTCAAGGGCATTTGCATGGCATGTAAAGAACACGATACATATTTGAGAGTTATGACCAAAACTCGTCGTTTTTGCGTTTTATGGCCGTTTTCAAGAGCTATTGCCCATTGTTTTGGTGTTCCAGGGTGATTTGCACCTCCATAAACCCAAGACGTGTTTGAGAGAATGACCAAACACTCGTGTTTTCGTGTTTATGGCCGTTTTCATGCGCAATTGCCCCACGTTTTCGGGGTTCGAAGTGCATTTGCATGGCATGTAAAGACATGATACATATTTGAGAGTATGACCAAATACTCATCGTTTTCGCGTTTTATAGCCGTTTCCATGAGCTATTGTCCACTTGTTTTGGGTTTCTAGACCGATTTAAACGACTCGTAACACCCGATACACGTTTGAGAGTTTGAGCAAACCCTCGTCGTTATCGCGTTTTATGGCTGTTTTCATGAGATATTGCCCACAGTTTGGTTTTCCAGGGCGATTTGCACGCCCCATAAAACACAATACATGTTTGAGAGACATGACAAAAAAATTGTCGTTTTTCATGTTTTATGGTTGTTTCATGAGCTATTGCCTACATTTTCGGGTTCCAATGGGCATTTGCATGGCCTGTAAAGACACGATACATATTTGAGAGTTATGACCAAAAATCGTCGTTTTTGCGTTTTATGTCCCTTTGATGAGCTATTGCCCATAGTTTTGGTGTTCCAGGGTGATTGCACGCCCCATAAAACCCAATACTTGTTTTGAGAGAGACATGACCAAAAACTCGTCGTTTTCGTGTTTTTATGGCTGTTTTCATGCACAAGTGCCCATAGTTTTCGGGTTCGAAGGGCATTTACATGGCTGTAAAGACTTGCTACGTATTAAGAGTTATGACCAAAAACCACGTTGTTTTCACGTTTATAGCCGTTTTCATGAGGTATTGCCCATATCTTGGGGATTTAGGGCGATTTTAAACGACTCGTAACACCCAATACACGTTCGAGAGTTATGAGAAAAACATGTTGTTTGCATGTTTTATGGGCGTTTTCATGAGCTATTACCCACAATTTTGGTGTTCAAAGGCGATTTGCATAGCCCATAAGACTCGATAACATGTTATAGACATATGACCAAAAACATGCCGTTTTCAAGAGATATTGCCCACAGTTTGGGATTCCCTGGCGATTTGCATGGCCTATAAGACACGATACATGTTTGAGAGTTTTGACCAAAAACTCGTCGTTTTTGGTTTTATGGCCATTTTCATGAGCTATTGCCCACCGTTTTTGGGTTTGAAGGGCATTGCATGGCTTGTAAAGACACGATACATATTTGAGATTTATACAAAACAAACTCATCGTTTTCTCGTTTTTATGGCCGTTTTCATGAGCTATTGTCCATTTTTGGGGTCCTAAGGCAATTGAAACGACTCGTAAACATCTGTTACATTTGAGAGTTATGAGCAAAAACATTGTCGTTTTCATGTTTTATGGCTTGTTTTCATGAGCTATTGCCCATAGTTTTCGGGTTCCAAGGGCATTGCATGGCCTGTAAAGACACGATACACGTTTGAGAGTTATGCGAAAAAACACATTGTTTTTGCATTTATGGCCGTTTTCATGAGATATTGCCCACAGTTTGGGTGTTCTAGGGCGATTTGCACGCCCATAAAAACCAATACGTGTTAAGAGACATGACCAAAAACTCGTCGTTTTCGTGTTTTTATGGTTGTTTCACGAGTCTTGCCTACAGTTTTCGGGTCCAAGGGTATTTGCATGGCCCGTAATGACACGATACATAATTGAGAGTTATGAACAAAAAATCGTTTGTTTTCGCGTTTTATGACCATTTTCATGAGAAATTTTCCACAGTTTTGGGTTCTAGGGCGATTTTAACGACTCGTAACACCCGATACACGTTTGAGAGTTATGAGCAAAAACTCGTCATTTTCACGTTTTATGGCTGTTTTAATGAGCTATTACCCACAGTTTTGGTTTTCTAGGGCGATTTGCACGCCCCATAAAAGCCAATACGTGTTAGACAGACATGACAAAAAGTCGTCGTTTTCGTATTTTAGGGTTGTATCATGAGCTATTTGCCCATAATTTTCGGGTTCCAAGCATTTGCATGTCCTATAAAGATATGATACATATTTGAGAGTTATGACAAAAAAACTTGTCGTTTTTGCGTTTATGGCCGTTGTCCATGAGCTATTGCCCATAATTTTGGGGTTTTAGGTCGATTTAAATGACTCGTAAACACGATATCACGTTGAGATGTTGTGAGAAAAAAAGCGTCGTTTTCACGTTTTATGGCCATTTCATGATCTTTACCCATAGTTTTGGTTTTCCCAGCGATTTGCGCGCCCCATAAAACCCATACATGTTTGAGGACATGACCAAAAACTCACCGTTTTCGCATTTTATGGTTGTTTTCTTGAGGTATTGCCATAGTTTTCTGGTTCCAAGGTAATTTTGCATGTCCTTTAAAACACCCGATACACGTTTGAGAGTTCTGAGCAAAACTCGTCGTTTTCGCGTTTTATGGCTGTTTCATGAAGCCTTTGCCCACATTTTTGGTGTTCTAGTGAGATTGCACGCCCCATAAAACTAATAGTGTTCGAGAGACTGACCAAAAAACTCAATGTTTTCGTATTTTATGCCTATTTTCATGAGCTATTGCCCATAGTTTTCGGGTTCCAAGGGCATTTGCATGGCCTGTAAAGGCACGGTAAACGTTGGGAGTTATGAGCAAAATCTCGTCGGTTTTCGCATTTTATGGCTGTTTTTCATGAGCTATTGCCCACAGTTTTGGTGATCTAGGGAGATTTGCACGCCCCACAAACCCAATACGTGTTTGAGAGGCATGACCAAAAACTCGTCGTTTTCGTGTTTTATGGTTCTTTTCTGTTGCATTGCCACAGTTTCTGGTTCGAAGGACATTTGAATGGCCTGTAAAAAATGATACATATTTGAGATTTATGACCAAATACTCATCGTTTTCGCGTTTTATGGTCGTTCTCTTGAGCTATTGTCCATACTTTTGGGGTTCTGACGATTTAAACAAACTCGTAAAACCGATACATGTTTGAGAGTTATGAGCAAAACCTTGTCTTTTTCGCGTTATGGCTGTTGTCATGAGCTAGTGCCCTCAGTTTTGGTGTTCGGGGCGATTTGCACGCCTAAAAACCAATACATATTGAGAGACATGCCCAAAACTTCATTGTTTTCGCGTTTTATGGCTGTTTCTTAAGCTATTGCCTACAGTTTTCGGGTTTTCAAGGAATTTGCAATGGACTATAAAAGACAAGATACACGTTTGAGAGTTACAAGCAAAAACTCGTCGTTTTCACGGTTTATGGCCGTTTCCATGAGCTATTGCCCACAGTTTGGGTGTTCCCGGGAGATTTGCACGCCCATAAAACCCAAATACGTGTTGAGAGACATGACCAAAAACTCATCATTTTCGCGTTTTTATGGTTGTTTTCATGTGCTATTGCCCACGGTTTTTCGGGTTCCCAGGGCATTTGCATGACCTGTAAAGACATGATTACATATTTAATAGTTATGACCAAAAACTCATCGTTTTCACGTTTTATGGCCGTTTTAATGAGCTATTGTCCATAGTTTTGGGATTCTAGGGTGTTTAAACGACTCGTAACACCCGATACATGTTTGAGAGTTATGAGGAAGAACTCATCGTTTTCGCGTTTTATGGCTGTTTTCTGAGATATTTCCATAGTTTTCGCGGTTCCAAGGGCATTTGCATGTCCTGTAAGACACGATAACACGTTTGAGAATTATGCGAAAAACACATTGTTTTTGCATTTATGGCGTTCTCATGAGATATTGCCCACAGTTTGGGTGTTCCAGGGCGATTTGCCCGCCCATAAAACCAATACGTGTTTAAGAGACATGACCAAAAACTCGCAGTTTTCGTGTTTTATGGTTGTTTTCACGAGCTATTGCCTACAGTTTTCGGGTTCCAGGGGTATTTGCATGGGTAATGACACGATACCATATTTGAGAGTTATGACCAAAAAAATCGTTGTTTTCGCGTTTTATGGCCGT